>NSJW01000739.1:0-108014 GCA_019955255.1 Castanospermum australe
TTAAGAAAGAATTTCCTTCGTAATTAAGCAGCATCCTTTAAGTGAGTAGGGGTGCGCCGGACCGCCGACGAATAATAGGTACCCCCACACCCCAGGCAGAGTTAGTGAGCCGTGTAATAGGCGACCATTTCGCGCGGTTCGGGGGGCACTTGAGTCAGCCGCCGGCGCCCGACTGCGTCTTGACCCCTATCCAATTTTTGGGCCAATTCCCCCTTCGTACTACCAAAAAATGAGATTCTTGCCGAATCCGAGTTTGCTGCTCCAACCATTACCAAACTAATACCTATTCTGTTTAGTACTTCAGGTGCTTCTGTTGCGTATAATGTAAATCCCGTAGCGGATCAATTCCAACGAGCCTTTCAAACAAGTACTTTTTGTAATCGACTCTATAGCTTCTTCAATAAACGCTGGTTCTTCGATCAAGTTTTGAATGACTTTCTAGTCAGATCGTTCCTGCGTTTCGGATATGAAGTCTCATTCGAAGCTTTAGACAAAGGTGCTATTGAGATATTGGGCCCTTATGGTATCTCGTACACATTCCGACGATTGGCCGAGCGAATAAGTCAACTTCAAAGTGGATTTGTTGTGCGAAGAGTGCGTTATGACCCGTGGCCGCCTGCCTGGTCTGGTGGGGGCGGCTCCTCCGTTGTGGGTAAACGGGAAACCCGACTCTACGAACCCGAGGAAAGGCTGCACAGCAGTAGTAGGGGCGTTAAGACCGGAGCTTTTTGTAGTGCTAGCAGGAATGCAAGTGAATGAATCCCATCCCCTAGCGAGTGAAGTGCTTACGCCCCTTTAGAGATAGGGGCGCGCTAGCGCTTTAATAATAATAGAAAGGTTAGGGGGCTGAGAAAAGCTTGCTGTCTACTTCTCGAGCCTTCACTGCCCCGTTCTGTAACTTCCCTTCTTTCGTCCGTCCACGAGGCTGTAAAAAGAGAGAAAGGGGCGGCTATATAGCGGGAGTCGTTTCGGTTGTATGCCACGAGGTCCCTATGGACAAGGGGACAAGTGAATCATCGCTTTTGGGCGCAGGCAGCCCTCTACCATCCATCCCATTGCATTCCATCGTCTCGTATTGTACTGTACCGTATCAGACCAGATACATCTATTGAGTGAGAGAAAGGTAGCTTGTCTATATATATATTTTATTTTTTATATTGATAGGGATCCCCATTCATTCCCAGATTCCCGTCACTACGGATTGATTGTCTCTACCTAACTACATGGTAGTGGTCTAGGGAGCGCAATTGCTAGAGCACGGGAGAATGAAGAGTAATGATTTCAGCAAGAGCAGCCGGACGGACTACTATAGTGAGTCCAGTGACTACTAGAGTAGAGTTGAGTCAAAAGGTATGGTTACGCAGCCTTTCCGAGCGAGCCTCTGGGATCTCCTGTAAACCCCCATGATGTGGTAAAGGGAGGATATTAGGGGAAGCAGTGAGTGGAGATTCCCCTGCAGAGAGCCGGATGAGGGGAGACCCTCACGTCCGGTTCGGAGGGCGGGGATATCCCGACCCTACTATCATTATGCCTTTGCAATGTTACTTGGTTCAACTCTATTTGTGACCTTTTCTCGTATGTGGGACTCTCTATCTTCTTGGGTAGATAATCGATCGTCTTTCATTTTGATAGTGAGTCGTTTTTATAATAATAAGTCAAGTCAAGAATAATAATCGAACTGGAGGAGCGAAAAGCCAGGATGGCTTGGTAAGCAAGCAACCAGTTATGTAGGCGCCAACTCTCAGTTCTTTCTCTTCTTTCTTTTTTAGTTTAATGACAGTTCATCAAAACAATTGCTAGATCGAGCACGCGACGCGCATAGTCTTAAGTTCAAGAGCGGGTTGTCTCCTCTTCAACATTTCTACTACTTCCTTGCCTCCCCTTTTCAGAGATCTCCTTGTTCTCTTCCCAGATTTTCCTCTAGACTTTCGCCGCCTTCTTCATCATGTTGTTCCATCCTTCAGGGATGTTCGGTAGGTGTCCGGGCTTCCTAAAAAATCCTTCCGGCAAGAATGCTGCTTGAACATTGTAAGACATTGAACCGTCTCGCTCTTAAAAATTGATATTAATTTAATTCTTTAATCATTAAAATATTATTAATTTAATCTTTTTAATTATATAAAATTAATTCAATTAGTTCTGAATTATAAAAAATATAATTACTTTTTGGCATCATTATTCATAATTAAATTATTGATTTTGTATTTTTTAAAAATTAAGCGAGTCGCACAATTTTTAAAGATTAAATGAGTGTTTACTCTTATATTTTTTGGATTTTTTTACTAAACTTTATACAAAACTAATTTGTTAAATTTGAGTGGATGAACTAGCAAGGTTTCTGTTTATGTTCAATCAATTTAACTATTAAATATATTGATTGAATCAGATGATGTCATAAAATTCACATGTAATAATATGAAATTTATGAAGAATATTATAAAATTTAAAAATATTAAATTTTTTAAGAAATTAATTCACTCGGTTTTGATCGGTTTCTTTTCTAGTTTCAACCAATCCAAAGTGATCTAACTGTAAATTCGATTATAAGCTAAATTATAACTAATTGAGTATTTGATTCATAGTCAAACTAGCTAAATCGTCCTATCCAATCTGATTATGACAACCTTGACAAAAACTTCATTTTGGGATTTTCTAAAAGATTTAGCAATATTGTTAAAATTGGAGCGAACAATGAATCGTCAAGACTTTTGAACTATTTAAACTGATTAGTCGAATTAGATGATGTTAAAAAAAATTCACATGCAGTAATATGAAATATATGAAAATATTCATAAAATGTCAAAAAAATTAAATCTTTTTGAAAAAACAAATTGATGACGGGCCAATTCAAATGGTTCAATCGGTGAATTCAAGTGATTTTGACCGATTTTAATTAGTTCAATCTAATCTGACCATAAATTAATTTATAAGGCTAAACCATAACCAACTGAGTGTCCAATTCACTAGGGGTGTTCGTGAGTTAGGTTGTGTTGGGTTTGGATATTTTTGTATTCAACTTGCTCATCAAAGCAGTGGAATGGGTTGGGAGATTTTTTTTTTCTAAACCCAAGTTGCATATGTATGGGTTGAGTTGGGTTGAACTCATGGATTCGACATATATTTAAAAAAAATTCACTTGCTAAAATAAAATGCCAAAATCAATAAGAAATTAAAAATTCATCACACATTATAGTAAATAATTTAATAAGTTCCAACAAAAGATAACATGCAAAATTTTAAACAAGTCTTAAACAAATTAAAAGTCAAATATAATAAGTTATAAGTCATGAACATAACATAATAAGTTAATCTTAAATATATGAAATACTAAATAAGTTTCAAAAGTCAAATATCATAAGTCATATAAGGTTTGAGAGAGAAGGGAGAAAAATCATAAGGTTTAGTATACTATATATCAAAAAATAACGTCGTTTTTTATATTAAAAAAAAAGAAGATTGGGTTGGGTAACCCGTAACCCAACCCATTTTTAACGGATTGAGAATTTATAAACCCAGCTTAACTTGTGAACCCAATCTACCATGTCAATTATGGGTTAGGTTGGGTTAAAATTCACTGTTTTGTGAGTTAACCCAACCTAATGGACACCCCTACAGTACACGGTCGAACTAGTTGGATTGTCCGGTCTAATCCAGTTTTGACAATGGTAAGACTTTGTAGCGCTTCCATCTAATCGGGCCGATCGTGGCATAAGATTTTGATAAACTGAAATTTAATTTAGAACCCAATCTTGATCCAAGGTAAACCTTGCCCTTGAACAATCGGAATAAGTCAAGCTAGATTGAAATTAAGCTAATCCATGGTATATATGCTCAATAATTGAACGTATTTTTTTTTCTAATTTTTATAAAAGTAAAAAATAATAAAAATAATTACTAAAAACAGAATAATTTTTTAAACAATAAACAAGCATTTTTTGGAGGAATTTTGTTTCCATAGTCTTATCAAATCTCCATCCCAACATGCCAAGTTGCCAACTGTTTGTAGTATAAAATAAATCTTTTTGACAAAAGGATGGATCTTCATAATATGAGTCATGCAGAAGTAGAAGTTGGAGATAATAGAGCCTGTCGACATATTTTTTGACATTGAAAAATATCTTAAGACCAGGAAGACATCATTGAAAATTGATGCAAGAGTATGAAAGAAGGGTCGACAAAATAGTGTTAACAATGGATGATGAAGGTGGAGAAATGTC
Source organism: Castanospermum australe (assembly GCA_019955255.1). Lineage (NCBI taxonomy): Eukaryota > Viridiplantae > Streptophyta > Magnoliopsida > Fabales > Fabaceae > Castanospermum > Castanospermum australe. The sequence continues at coordinate 4,218 of NSJW01000739.1, forward strand.
GGGAAAGTGTGACCAATATGGACAAAATGTTACCAGTCTGAAGTACTAAAGCTTCGTCAAAAAGATACCTAAGCAAGAAGATGAAGTGAAGACCTCAACAAGAAACTCTTAGAACATTTCAGAAGTTTGAAGATTTTGTCGAGAAAGGATGTCAAAACAAGATTAACATGAAGGATACTTTGACAGACGACGGTGAAGAGCTTGTAGTAATTACTAAGAGATTTGAAATTCAAAATACATGATGAGGTGGTTACCAGATTGTATTTAAATTTGAATTATAGACAGTTAGTTTAAGTTTGAAATAAGTAGTAGACATATGTCAATAAGAATAACACACTTGTCAGACAGGTATCAAGATCTTAGGAGATTGACAATTACATAGTTTGCCTATAAATACTAGTTTTTCATATGTAATAAGGGTTGGCTATTTGAAGAAACTTCCTATACATCGTAAGTCTCAGAGACGCCCACGAATCAAAGGGATTGATTTAAGTATACCTTCCTTTTTTTTTGGTGTACCAAGAGTATCCCGTCACTCAAAAGGTGAAGGAGTAATCTTCTGACCTTCAGTCTTGTCCCTTGCAGGGGAGAGGGCTACCAACAACTCATGCTCCATTCACATCCATTAGGGATTAAACCCTGGACATGATGCTTAAAGGATTCAAGTCACTTCCAGTTGGACCAATGCATGTTGATAGTATACCTTTCATTTTACTTATCGTAATTTCATTTCGAGTTAATGCAATTTACTTCGTTTATTTCTTGTTATCTTTTACTTTCATGCATCATACTTTCTTGTATTCTTCTTTTCTAAGTTAGTAATGTTCTTATTTCTTTGTACTCTAGTTAATTCTTGATCTCTGGATTAATCATTCATTGACAAGTTAAATTCAACGACAATCTAGTTATGAATTTTACTGACAAAGCTATACATATATGACTATTTCTTGACACTACTCCATGATAGCATGCTTCAATTGTCATGTGCATTGTAGCATTATGTTGACATTTCTTGTCAATTTGGTACTTGGCATGTATTTGTTTAAGTGTCAAAAAAGATCATTTTTCATGACCAACCATTAGTAGAACTTCCAAAAAAATGTGAGAACCAAGATAGGAGGTGATTCCCTTCCTAAATTGACAAATGGAATCAGAATTTTGTCAGACCCTTTTACAAAGTAAGGGACTAAGATTTATCATATACACTGCTGGACAAAATTTCCCGTCAACACCAACACTAGAGTAGTAGGACCTTTGAGTGTTCCTCTTTAATGGAGACTAGAGGCCCACACTGCATCGCTATCTAGATGGCGTAAATGAAGATGGAGGTAGAGGGGCATTTCTAGTTCTACTTAAAGATGGTGATAGGCCAAGACTGTAGAGTGGAGTGAAGAGACGTCATCAAAATGGAAGAACACAACAGTAAGAAATGTGTGCAACGCATTGTGAGAAAAAAGGATAAATAGTTACAATTGCATAAAAGAAGAGAAAACTATTCAAACGAAACCTTTGAGAGCTAAACATGAAGAGAAGAAAGAGCTTACCTTTGAGAAAAGAGGAAATCATTACAGAAGAGAAAATAAACAAAAGAAATGTCTTATTTCATTGGTCTAAATTACAAGAGAGCTAACACGTGGCTACAATTAACCTTTGCTTTTCCTTAGTTTAGGAGCCATTGAAGAGGAATTTGGGAGGGGGGGGGGAAGAGTGAGAATGGGGTGTGTGTGGTTGTGAGTGAGTGAGATTTTGGTGGGGGTGGTTGCGTAGAATAGGGAAAGGATGTATGAGGTGGGGAAGTGGAAGATGAGGGAGAGAAAAGGGAAAAATATGGTGGAGGAGAGGTTAGGGCTTGAGAATGGGGGAGAAATTGAAGAAATTTGGTGGAGGAAGAAAAGGGATGGGGCAATTAGGATTGGGAAAGAAGGGGATTATGACAAAAAAAAAAAGAAGAGAAGAGGGCTTGTTTTCGTGTTTTAAATAGCGCAAGGTGTTGTTACTTCTACGTCATACGGTCGTGTAGCTCTCTATTTAGGCTCTTTGCTCCATTTTTTTTTAATCAAGATTGCATGGCCATGTGGCCACCACACCATGCTCTCTGTTAGTCATGAACCTCCTCTTTTTTTTTTTTGAATTACTTCCCAGATGGCACACGACCTCATCCCATGTACTCCTCAAGTTTGGCTCAAAATCTTTCAATTCACACTATTTGAGATTACACAGCTATGTGGGCTACACAGCCACAGGCTTTGTATGTCTCTATTTTAGTCAATTACACCTCCTAACAACTACACGGCCATATAGCGGATAGGGCCACAGGTTGTGTACCTCTCTGTTTGGCTCAAAAACCTCTAAAATGTGATGGTCTAACTTACTAAGTGCCATATACTTAAGCATAATCAATCAAATAAGCAAAATAGCCTATGGAAACAAAAGAAAAATCACTAACAAACTAGCAATTCAACTTAACAACCAATCTAAGTAAGGGAAAGAAGGTTCCCACCCTTAGAAGAATGTCTTTCTATGCAGTAATGAATGAGCAAACTACAAACTACAAACTGCAAAACAACAAAAGCAAGATATGAAAAAGTAAACATACTATCTGAGGGTGAAAATAGCTAAAACAAAAGGAAACAAAGCTAAATTAAATAAAAATTGAAGCAAAGCTTGGATTGTCTCACAAGAATCGCTAAATTAAGGTCATTAGCTTGACCTATAAGCTATCATGGTTGAGAAGGTGGATTAGAGAAGGAGTAAGTGGCTTCTTTCTCAATGGGTTCTTCCACAAAATATGGCTTCAATTGCTGTTTCTTCACTTTAAATGCACCAACTGATTCATTCCAAATCTCAAAAGCTCCATAAGGGAATACTCTTAGTGCCTTGAATGGTCCTAACCATCTTGACTTGAGTTTGCACGGAAAGAGCTTGAATCTATAGTTGAATAGCAACACAAGTTCTCCTTCATTATACTCTTTATGCAGAATATATTTGTCATGCCATCTTTTGGTTCTTTCCTTGTTGATTTGTGCATTCTCATAGGCATCCTAATCTTAACTCTTCTACTTCATTAAGTTGAAAAAGTCTTTTACCACCAGCGGCTTTCATGTCAAAATTCAGTACCTTGATTGTCCCATAGGATTTATGCTCCAATTCTACTGGACAAGTGGCAAGATTTACCATAAAGCAAGTCGAAAAGGTGTCATGTCAATAAGTGTTAAATTGAATGCGATGTAGTAAGCCCATAATGCATTATCAAGTTTGGAAGACCAATCTTTTCTTGGACCATTTATTGTCTTCTCTAGAATGCTCTTAATCTCTCTATTTGAAATTTCCACTTGGTCACTGGTTTGTGGCTGGTATGGTGTTACAATATTGTGTGTCACTTCATATTTCTTCAAGAGCTTCTCAAAATGATGGTTACAAAATGAGAGTCACCATAACTAATTATTGCTATTGTTGTGCCAAATCTAAAAAATATATTCTTCTTAACAAACTTCATTGCTACCCTTGAATCATTTGTTAGGAATGCCATGGCTTTAACCCATTGGACACATAATCCACTTTAACAATGATGGATTTATTGTTGAAAGAGGAGGGAAATGGTCCCATAAATTTATTCCCCAAACATCAAATCGCATAACTTCTAATAAACCATGCAAAGGCATCTCATTCCTCCTTGAAATGTTACTAGTTCTTGGACAACTATCACAAGAGAGCAGAAAGTTCTGGGTATCTTGATAAAGGGTAGGCCAATAAAATCTGGATTAAAGGACCTTGGCTGCTATCTTACTAGCACCAAAATGTCCTCCGCATAGGGAAGAGTGATAATGGGTGAGAACACTATGGACTTCGTCATAAGGTAAACATCGCCTCACCAAACCATCTCCACACCTCTTATAGTGTAAGGGCTCTTCCCAATAATAGCACTTCACATTAGAAAGGAATTTCTTCCTTCTTTGGAATGTCAGGTTCAATGGTAGAGTCTTATAAACAAGATAATTAACAAAATTTGTATACTAAGGGTCTTCCACTTTAGAGATAGAAAAAAGGTGATCATTAGGGAATAAGTCATCAATAGATAATTCATCTTTATCATCACTTTGTTGTTCTTGTTTAAGCCTTGAAAGATGATCTACTACTAAATTCTCTGCCCTTTTCTTGTCTTTTATTTCTAAGTCAAACTTTTGAAGTAGAAGAATCCACCTAATCAACCGTGGTTTTGCATCCTTCTTGCTCAATAAATAACTGATAGTGGCATTATTCAGTGTAAACTATAATCCTTGAGCCAACCAAATATGATCTGAATTTGCCAATGGCAAACAAAACCACCAAAAGTTCCTTTCCTGGTAATTGCAAAGTTGCTTGGGCTCCTATCCTAGAGTTTTGCTAGCAAGTATATAGTATGTAACTTCTTGTCTTTTCTTTGCCCAAAGATACCTCCTATAGCATAATCACTTGCATCGCACATAATTTCTAATGGGAGACTCCAATCTAGGGGTTGTATGATAAGAGCTAAAATCAAGGCCTCTTTCAACCTATAAAAAACATTAAAACAATCTTGGTCAAAGTGAAAAGGAACTTCCTTAATGAGTAATTGAGTAACGGGCTTAACAATCTTTGAAAAATCTTTAATGAATCTCAAGTAAAAACCAGCATGGCCTAAAAAACTCTAGACTGCCTTGACTAAATTTAGTAGTTGCATCTTTTCAATGGCCTCTATTTTAGCCTTGTCCACCTCTATTCCTCTTTCAGACATTGAGTGGCCTAAAACAATCCCCATCTGTTACCATAAAATGGACATTTTTAAATAAAATAGTCCCCTTTGTTATCATAAAATGACATTTCTCTTAATTTAAAACAAGGTTAGCCTCTTCACATTTCTTTGAAAAACTTTAGATTAGATAAACAGTCATCAAAAGAAGTGCTATAGATAGAGAAGTCATCTATAAATACCTCCACATTATTTTCAATAAAATCATATAAAATTGCCATCATGCATCTTTGAAATGTAGGAAAGGCATTGCATAGGCCAAAAGGCATACGCCTATATGCAAATGTACCATAAGGACATGTAAAGGTAGTCTTATTCTAATCATTTGGGTGTATTGGGATTTGGAAAAATCCCAAGTACCAATATAGATAACAAAAGAATGAATGCTTGGCTAGCCTTTCTATCATCCGATCAATAAAAGGAGTGGAAAATGGTCTTTTCAGGTTGCACTATTTAGTTTTCTATAATCTTTGCAAATCCTCCAACCCGTGACAATTCTAGTTGGGATTAATCCATTATTATCATTTTTAATTACTGTCATTCCATCCTTTCTAAGCACAACATGCATTGGACTAACCCAATTACTATCCAAAATTGGATAGATAATCCCTGCATCAAGTAATTTAATAACTTCCTCTTTTGCTACTTCTTTCATGTTTGGGTTTAGTCTTCTTAGGTGTTCAATGGTGGGTTTAAAGCCATTTTCCATTAGGAGATGTGTCATGATCCTGAATTGGGGGTCCATGATCGACATATGATAAGGGCTTATCATAGGCGCATCCAACCCATACAAGTCTCAAAACTTTAACTCCAGATAAACAATACAAAATAGGCACTGTTTAACTCTAGATAAACAATTCATAATAAGCAACACAGGGCCTCATAAATACTTTATTCTGGTATAAATTTAAACTTATAATATCCAATAGGTGAATATCAATCATCAACAATTTACTTCAAAATAAAAATAAGTTAATGTAGTTTAATAATTAACTACATATAATAGACTAACAAGATCCTACTTGTAATGATAATAGAGCATATATAAGAGAATTAGCCAACAAGGCTTTGAGACCCAAAATAAATAAATAAAAAAGAACTGTTCATACTTGTCCACCCGAACAGTGTGTAGGGCTCACCAATAAGAACTGAAAACTCCCTCGATCAAATAGGAGGAGTCAAATCAAAAATAATTTTTTTTTCCTTATCTGAAAAACATATAACAACGATTTAGATGAGTTTACAATTCAATTAGCAGTTAATACCTACTACACTAGAAACGGGACAAGCAGGGGCATGGGTTTTTCATGAGTAATAACAAAATAATTTCTAAAATAATATATGGCAAATAAATCTAGATAAAAATACCTGAGAAAAATATAACAGGCATATATAATTCTTTCTAAAATATAAGGGTTCTGAATCATAGTCATTATAATTTTCATTAAAGAAAATATAACAAGGCATTAAAATTAATGAACAATTTCCAATAACAAATTTCAAAGGGAATAATTCATCAAGCAGAGCCAAAACAAGCCAAGCATATAGCCCGCTAGGGTAAGCTGACCAATCTAACAGGCTCAAGGCTTGAACTAAATAAACCGAATACATAGATCGCGAGTAAACTAACCAATCTGACAAGTTCAAGGCTTGAACTAATAAGCATCACGCTCCAAATCCATAACTAGCCCATGTGTACTAAGTTAATACAGAGTTAGCATTTCTTCTATATAGTCTAATCTTAGGTGCACCTAGGCTAACATTTACTGCGGTTAAATATAATGTTCTAACATAGTTTTCTCCCAAAAAAATAATTTACAAAAATATCATATTTCGTAAGAAAATTTTTTTTCAAGTGAAAATAAAATTTCAAATTTATTAAAATAAATCTTATTTCAAATGGAACATTTCCTGACATTAGAAAACTCACTCAAAAATATTTTACAGATATGCTTTACATAAGCAACCAATATTGATAATAATTATTAATATAACAGCAATCTATATTCTGAAACAATTTTCATGAATGGTCCAAAAACCATTGTCTATAATAATGACCATCATTGGTCCAAAATTGATATATGAAACAAGTGTCATAATTATTCCAAAACCATTATCAATATATTTTCTATCAACAAAAATTATCAATTTATCCATCATTTCATTTTAACCATGCTCATAAGCCAATTGTGAGTTTTTCAAAACTTTGCTTGTCCCAAGAGTATGTAAAGTTCTAATATATTCAAAATAAAAATTCTAAAATTCGTTCAAAATTTAACAATCATAAATAGACATGTAGCAGATAATAATCACTTACAATATTTAGTAATTTTCAATTGAGTCATCCTCCAACAATTTGCCTTGGTGAACTGGAGGTTCTCTATACTGTTCTATAACCATAGAAAAACACCAATATCAATCATAGAAAATTGATATTCCCAATTGAAACCCTAAATCCTCAATATTTATATATCCCAAAGCATAAATTCACTATCCAAAATTTGCCTAATGAAAAACATAAAATAAAAATAAAATGAAATGAGATAAAATAAAACAAAACAAAATAAAAACATAAAATAACAACATAAAAAATGCTTCTAATTAAAATATTTACTTACCTAGCTTAAGTTAGGATAACCCAAAATATGAATCAACGTCAGATCTTGCTCACAAGATTTACTGGAACCTCTTACTTTTGTATAAAGAGCCTAGAGGGGAAAGACAATTAAGCTTGTTTACTTTAGGGTTTATATATAATCGTTCTTAGGAGGAAGGAGTTTACTACTTTTTCCGATGTAAGAGTTAAAACTAACACAATATAAAATCTTTTTTTTTCTCCGATGTGGGACTTAAATAACAACTCCTTTCTCTTTCATTTTTTTTAAATTATCCCCTTTTTTATACTTATTGTTATATTCTTCCCTAGTTAAAATAAATTCGTCATCGAATTTGAAATTTCTTACTAACCTTGTTCATTGAATTGGTGTTGGTACTTTTCACGCATAATCACTTCAGTTTCCTAAGTCACTCCTTCACTTGACGGCTCACGCCAAACAACTTTCACCGAAGTGATATTCTTAGTGTGTAAACATTTCACTTGTCTATTTACTATAGTCGTCTATTGCTCTACACAATTGAAACATTCATCGAGTTGAACTGTTTGATATTGTATAGCATGAAAAGGTCATGAACGTATTTCTGAAGTATGGAGACTTGGAAAACTAGATGAATTCCTAAAAAATCAGGTGAAAGGGCTAAGCGGTAAGCTACTTGCCCAACTCTCTCTCAAATCTCAAATGGTCTTTTGAACCTTGAACTTAATCTATCATTCTTTCCAAAAATCAACATACCTTTCATAGAAGAAACATGTAAGAACACATGGTGTCCGACTCCAAATTCCAAGGGATAACGTCTCCAATTTGAGTAAGACTTCTACCTACTTTGAGCAGTCATCAAACGATCTTGAATCAATCTAACCTTCTCATTAGCTTTTTAAATCAAATCTGGTCCCACAAGTTTAGACCATGGGATAATATATATATACTCAAGTTAGATCTAAACTCATAGTTTGGGTGAGCCTACAGTAAACTTTTGTCATACGCCTGTCACAGACCCTAGTTTGGGTCATGACAAGATGCAAGCAAATTTTTGGGTTTATTCCTTTAAGTTCATCAATAGTGTACCCTATGATTTTTCTATGCACCTTAAGTCCTCTGAATAGTTTATAAACTTGTATTTCATTAATGCTCCCATAAATAATGATAGGATATGTGAAATTAGATCCAAGAAATGCGTACCTTAAGTTAGAGGGAAGAGGTTTGAGTTCTACCTTAGGTGCTTCATTCTTAACAAGTGTAGGCGAATTGTTTAGACTGTATTTGAGCTCTTTAACTTGCTGCCCTTGTGAATGAGGGATGATAGGGCAAGCCTCCAACAATTCAGTACAAGTTGCTATCGTAATGTCTTCATCCTTAGTAGTAGCACGTTTGACAATGTACGTTTCAAGAGGCTCCTCAAGAGTTTCCTTCAATTTTACCTCTTTGACTAGTGCATCCATAATATCAATCCTTGAGCAAGTGTCCTGCTTAGATGGGTATTTAGAAGCTCTAAATAAGTTAAATTCAGTAGTGTCTTCTCCAACCTTCAATGTCAACTTGCCATTCTTCATATCAATTACAACACTAGCAGTAACTAAAAGTGGTTTTCCCAGGTGGAAAATATTCACCAAGAATGCTTGAGAAAGTGCAATCCAAGTAGTGAAGGACTTTGGGGCCATGGAGTACAACCAAGCTCTGGCTTTATCTCTAAGAGAAAATGGAAATAACTGAAGTCTGATAGCATCTTTAGAAGCTCCATTGATTTTAAATGTGTCATATATCTCTAGTTATCCAGCCAAATGTGAATTAGGGTCTTTTGTGGTTAACCCGTTAGATTGGGATTATTCTATATCAAAGCAAGCTTTAATTCAAAATTATTGGCAGTTACAACAGGTTTGGTAACACTAGGTTGGAACCCTTAAGTATTAGGAATGGCATAGTCTCCTAACTTTCTGTCTTGAATGTTTCCAGGTTGATTTTCTTTGGCCATATCTCTTTGTTTTCTTTCTCTTACTCATTTTTTGAAAGTTCTCTTTATTTCAAGAACTACTTCAACTAAAATTCCATGGTGTCAGGTTGTTCTCATAAACCAACAAAGGTTCCTCAAAAGAATTGGAAGAACAAGAAAAGAGGATTAGAAGAAATCTAAAGAAAAAGAAAGTGTCTAAATTAATCAAGCCGTTAATTGTGTTAATATCAACATTAATCCCCAGTAATGGAACCAAAAACTTGTTGTGATTCTGCAAGTGCATCAATCGTACAAGTAGTAAATAAAGATTGTTCCCTCAGGGACCATATGAATACTAAACTATAACTACTTTGATTATATAGACTTTGAATTCAACTAGGAATTTAAAAGGAGACACTAGTACTAAGCTAAAAACTAGAAAAAAGTGATCAAATAACAAGTTCACAAATATCAAAGATAAAAGACTCTAGGACAAGGGTTTCAGTACATCCAATTGCAATGAAAAATTAATTTTTTTTTATCATGGTTGATTAAGTTCTTGAAAGTGAATTATCCTAATTTATCCTTTACCCACTTTAGAGACTTAAAGGAGTATTTTAATTAAATTAATCTCATTCTCATGACTATTAACCCACTTTACCCACTCGTAAGATTAATCCTATCTTTAAGCACTAATTCCTAAGTTCATTTAATATAAGTTCAATTATTGGATTTCATCTCTCGATCCTTCTCCTGATCCATAACAGAAAGGAAGAGTTACATTCCTATCCTAGAAGAAAGAATTTTAGCCACTCATGATTTCAATACAATAGAAATCAATCAAAGAAATAAGGGAAAACATAGAATCTAATGTAAAACAGAGAGAAGAAGTTGGAGAATCCATATCAGCTTGTGTAGATAAAGTTTCTTGGACTCCTTGAATCTCCAATCCAATTCCTTATGCTTTTCCTTTGAATCCTTATCGTTCTTATGTTTGACGGCTATGTCTTATGTTGTTTAAGCCTAGATCTTTTATACTTCTTTCAAAATTTGTCTTTTGGGCCCTCAAAGTCTTTTGTTTCTTTAAAATTCAGATTTAAAACATAAGTCACGCATCAAAAAAATTAGCGTTACATGACTATGTTGGCTACACGGCCTCAAGCCTTGTAGTTCTCAGTTTTAAGATTTTGTAAGCTCTAGATTTACATGGTTGTGTAAGTTACACGACCACAGGCCATGTACCTTTTTGTTTCGAGAAATTTGAATTTGGAAGCACTCAAGTATGACACGGTCGTGTAACCAACACAGGAATAGAACATGTAATACTCTATTTTGTCATTTTCTTTGGTTTCTTGCACAGACAAATCATGTGATATATTGAAAACACAGACAAGCCAAATACTCAATCTAAGTCCCTAAAATTGCATCAAAATGTGAAGAAAAACCATAAAACACAAGAGGAAGATTTAATATTAAAAATCTCATGAAATGACATTAATAAAACCAAAAAACTAAACTAAAAACCTATTAAAATAAACCTAATATGTGACTAATTTATTCATACATCAACTGTCATTAATGAAATTTATATTTACAAAAATGCCATCTCACAAAAAACTTGTTTTAAAAATGGAAAACAAAAATAACTTTAGAAAGTTTTTGCTTTGGCTTTCTATAAACAAATTTTTGAGAATTTATTATAGTAACAAAAAGGAGAGCTTCCTCCAAAAGTTCCTAAAAATTTGGTTTCATATTTAAAGTTCACTAAAGATTTAATGTAGAATTATCATATAGCTAGCATCAACTCTCTCCTAAAATTAGACTATATTGGAACACAAATGTTTTGTTTGGAATGAGAAAGAATGGAAAGAAAAAAAAAGTGATGAGGAGAAAATGGGATGATTATGATGTTTTCTCTTGTTTGGATAGGAGAAGAAAAAGGAGAGGAAAGGAATTAAAAGCTCATGGGAACCACTTCAAAATTTTCTTCACTTCAATAAGAAAACAGTGGAAAGTTGGGTTGAAGTTGTAAATTTTTACATTATCCATCGTGTCTTCTTCTTCTGCCAAATGAACTCAACTAGATAAGGTTGCGTAATTGCAATTCTACACCATATAATGTGGTAGGTTTATGCATAGAAAGTGGAGTGTTGAATTTGTAGATTATAATTATGCTATTTATATATTTTTTTCATAATTTCACAATGCTTTGGTTTTTTAGTGAAACTTATGAGGATTGTTTTTTCCAAATTGTGGCCATGTGTTAGCACTAAAAAATATTCAAAAGTTACTTGAAGTTTTATTATTTTTGGTTTGCAAGTAAAGGAAAGTTTGAACAAATATTGTAAAATTACATTTTATAATATGGATGTTAATAACTTAATTTTTTAAATAAATGTTTTGTGAGAACCAAACTCTTAAAAAGAAAAAAAAGACAAAACATGATACATGTTAGGTAGTTGGAAGATGGTTGCATTAACGAGGGAAGTGGCATGTAAATGGTTTGAAAGGAAATGACAAGTGTAAAAAGTGGAATAGATAAAAACTATGTAGTAGGCTAGTAGAAAAATTCAAACACGAAATTTATTATGTTACATGCATGAAGCCGAAAACTACATTAGCAGAGCCTTTATAAATAGAGGAAGTTTCATTCATTTGTAGAGTAATCATATAAATCATACTTATTTTATTATGTAATTATCCCAATTAAATACTAAAAACAAGTAAGTAGAAAAAATTAGTTCATTTATCGTAAAACTAGTTAATATTATTCTAGTTCATTTATACAAAACTAGCTATCAAATATGATGTCACCTACGACATGTTCATTATGTATTACATATACAAGCAAAAAGAAGAGTAGGGTATCCTGGGAAAACCCTACGAGGTGACATCAATCAAAAAATATCTACATATATTACAAACTACTACATGTTGCTGGGCTTGTCTATCCAAAGTGGTGATGCGAATATCCTGCAACACACATGCAGGCCCAAGGCCAAGGACATTAGTTTGAGTTGATATATATATAAAAGTAATACATTTAAACATACTCATTTAATTATTATATATTATTTTTCATAATTAAAGGGCAACGTTACATCAAAAGCAAATAAGAGCTTCTATAAATGAGAAAGAAAGATAATGAAGTTGAAATGCTTTGGGTTATTCACCCTCGTATCACTCTTCTTTAATTTAATTTTATTAAAAGTTTATGACAGTAATCTTTTTATGGTTTATATCCTAAATTACTATACATAATATGATTTATGAGTTTTAAGCAAAATACTCTATGTTTTAATACATACATACGTACATACATACATATATATATATATATATATATATATATATATATATATATATATATATATATAGTTGTTCTACAAGTTACTATATTTAACTGCATTAATTTTGGTATCTTAAGCAAAAAATTTCGATTATGACAAATATATCTTGAGCATTTATATTTATTTATGTTCAGAATTATAATTTTAAATATTCAATCCTATGGTTAAATGCATGAATTATGTTGTCAATGTTATTAGTAATATATCTTGGAATATCATAGGTACTAAGAACCCTTAGTATATTATGGTAAATAATGAGACTATTATGAGATTATAAAAATTATGTGTGCTTGACACCTAAGTAAAAATACTTGGGACTATAGAAATGGTTAGTTGATGCCTAGCCGTAATATTTGGAGTTAAAGGTTTTAGAAGCTGATGCACCTGTTCTTCTAATAAAGTGGGTCCCAACCAAGTAAAAAAAAAAGATGTCAGATTGTTTTAAAACAAAACAAAACTGAAACCCCCTCCCCCTTACACTGTGTTTGCTTCGGACAGGAGAGTAACTCTCTTTGCTGCCCATCTCTTCCACAACCCTTAATCTTCCTCATTTCTCCTCCATTTTGGCACCAACCCACTTGCATTTGAGCTTGAGGTAAGTTCCTTCCATCTTGCTTCTTGCTTATTTCGGTTCTAACCCACCCAAAACCACCCAATGTTTTCTATTTTGGCTTTGGTAGAGAGGATATATTTTGGGATTTTGAGGAGAAATTTCTGAGTTTAAGAGTTTTGGTTCTTGTAGGCTTTATAGGTAAGCCAAATCTTAGTTATTCTTAAATTTCTAGTAGATTAAGGAAAGCCCTAAACCATATAATTTGGGTGTTTTATCTATACCCATTTCCCATTGGTTATCCATGCTTAGAATAATTTTTCTAAAGCCTCCCTAATTTGAAATTTGATAATCTAATTAGTGACCTTAAGTTTTAAGGTTATGGCTTCAAGTAGAGAGTGTGAAAAGTTTTTAGAAATGGTTTTGACATTGCAGAAGCTATCTTTTAGCTTATGGTAATTTATTAGAATATTTTATTAGTGCTAGATGCTTCAAGGACCACCCCACTTGCTTTGGGTTGAGCCGCTGGCATCGTTTAGTTGGCTATTGGGTGAGCAAACCCTTAGCTCATTTCCATGGTTGTAGGGTGAGTGGACCTTAACTATGAGATTTATGTTGGGTGATACGAGGTCCCTGACTTGAGAAGATATATGTTTGGCTATTTTGCATGAGCAGACCCTTATCCCATCATCATAGTTTTAGGGTGAGCATACCTTAGCCATGAGATTTGTACCAGGTGAGGCAAGGCCCCTAGCTTATGAGGATCATGAGATTTGGCTTGTTGGGTTGAGATGACTCCCCAACTTGTGTTATAGTTTTTTTAAGAAATCCACATAGCTGATTTTAATAAACTTTATTCCCATTTATATTTTTGGCAAATGGAAAAAAATCAATATATTATTGTTATGAGTTTTACTTCATTAAATTATTATATTTTTTCTAAATTACCTTGAAGTTAATAATTTGATTTTGTACTTGTTTTTCTTTTTTTTTCTTTTTATATAGCCATTTATGTTTATTATGCCCTCACTGAGTTCTGCGTGACTCATGCCTAATTATTTTTATTATTCAGATCAGCAAGCAGTTGAGTAGCTGGTTCTTTGGATTTGTAGACTTCCTACCAAGCACATTCATCTTTTGGTAGGCCTTCGTTTTGTGTTAGTGGCTTACGAGGTGTTAGACTCCAGTATTTTACAGCTATAGAGATAGATGATGTATTTTTTTATTTTTTGAGTACAGTGATGTAAAATCTTCCTATAGCTTGTTTTGATATGCCTGATGATATGTTGAGCTTATTAAAGCTTTTGCAAGTTATATTAAATATCGGGTTAGTTCATTTTTAGGGAAGACTTTGTTGAATTTTTGTTAGTTCCATTAAGGCATTTGAAATTATTAGTTAAGAGCTTTTAAGGTAGGCTTGCTAGGTTTGGTGGATGTTGAGTCAGTCTAACCTATGCACTGGTCACGGCTCAAAGTTGGGTCGTGACAAAGTTGATATTAGAGCTTTGGTAGTAGGTCCTATTAGCCACAAAATTGGTTAGTTATAGAATCTTGTTTGTAACTTATGAACCCGGGCACAACTTACATGCAAGAAGCTATGATCACCCACTTGTTAAATTGGAGTCACATGTTTGAGTTGTGTATTTAGTTATATCCTTATTAGTTCATTTTTCCTTGATATTCTTGTCTTATATAATCCATGTCCTTATCTTAGGTGAAGATGCCACCCAGGATTAGACAATCTAGGAGGACAGCTACTGATGAGGCTTCTACTCGACCTCATGAGACTCTCACGAGAGGACATGGGCATGGTCGTGGTTGCAATCAGGGTAGGGGCAGGCGTAGAGGTATTAGTGGATTGCCTGATGTTGAGGTTCCTAGAGCTGGATGTGGTGATCCGACGCTAGCTCAATTAGCAGCTGGTATGTAGATTCTCTAATAGATAGTACAGCAGAGTGAATGTTGTTGCAGGACAGTAGCAATAACGAGGGGACCAACCCCAAGTAGATCCAGAGCCTTACCAGGAGGCAAGGCAGAGGGAGAAGTAGCTTGTACCTCTCAAAGGAAATGAGGTTTCTTTGATCGAGTTCACAAAACTTAATCCCCTTTTTTTATGGATCAGATGCCTAAGAGGATCCCCAGAGCTTTATTTATGAGATAGCATGGATATGCAGGAGTTTGGGTTGTTCTCTAGTCAGGATGGTTGAGTTGGCAGCTTTTAGGTTACGAGATATGGTCAAAGGTTGGTATGAGACTATGCTTCTTAAGATGAGGGTCACTTCCTTTGGACTGGGATGAGTTTATTAGACTATTCATGGCCCTTTTCTTACTGTAGAGTGTTAGAGATACTAGGGCTCGAGAGTTTAAGGCTCTTGTGCAGTCAAATCAGATGTCAATGATGGAGTATAATATTCAATTTTTGCGATTGGCTTGAAATGCACCACACTTGGTAGCCACAGAGGAGCTACGAGATCAGCAACTTGTGGAAGGCCTGAGGGAAATTTATTAGGTCGATTACAAGACATCATGGTTTGACCTATGATGAGGCCTTGAATAGGGCTTTGACTATTGAGTGCGAGAATAAGGAAAGAGGTAGAAGCTCACGTAACTCACGCAAGAGATCACGTTTTGAGACATCACGTGAAGGCCATCAAGGCCACGATAACAGTGGTTCTAAAGAGGTTGTTAGTCAAGGCCGTCAAGGCCAATTGGGGAGTCAACAACAATCTTACACTTATAGTCAGATAGTTAGAATACCTCAGAACCGAGGTGGTGTTTAGTGTCAGAGGAATTCTAATTGGACTTCTACCACCTGTGTCACTTATAGGAGAGTGCATGTTGGCCCTTATAAGCAGGGTTCAGGTGGATGTTCTCAGTGCAGATAGATAGGACATTTCAATAGGAATTGTCCTATGCTATCTTTATAGTCTTCTTCTAGTAGAGCTTCAGCACCAGTGAAGCAGCTTGGTGGTTCAGGTACGCAGCGATCTACTGGCTTTCAGCATGATGGTAGAGGAGCAGGAGGTAAAGGCCCAGGACAGGCAGGTAAAGTGCAAGCCCATGTATTTGCTATGACTCATCAGGATGCTTAGGCATCAAATGCTGTGGTGACAAGTATACTTTTAGTCTGCTCACAAGATGCTCATGTTTTGTTTGATTCTGGAGCTACATATTCTTTTATGTCTTTTTTTTTACTTCTCGACTTGGGAGAGATTCTTCGCCCTTAATTGAGCTTTTGATTGTAACTATGCCTATGGGTGATTCCTTGCTAGCTAATACTGTGTATAAATCCTGTGAGATTTTGGTGGCTAATAAGAAGTTGTTAGTAAATTTGATAGTACTTGATATAGTGGATTTCGATGTGATTTTAGGCATAGATTGGCTGGCTTCTTACCATGCTACTCTTGATTACCATAATAAAATGGTAAAGTTTGATATGCCTAACGAACCATTTTCATGTTTCAAGGTGACCAAAGTTTACCACCATGTAACTTAATTTCAGTTGTTGTAGCTCAGAGATTATTCAGAAAAGGCTGCATGGGGTGCTTAGCTTCAGTTAAAGGCACTCGTATGTCGGAGGTTAGCTTAGAGCAAGTTCCAATAGTGAGTGAGTACCCAGATGTTTTTTCTAAGGAGTTACTGGGGTTACCACCTAATAGAGTGATAGAATTTTGTATAGATCTAGTTCCAGGCACCCAACCAATATCTATACCCTTGTACTGTTTGGCTCTAACTGAGCATAAAGAGTTAAAAGAGTAATTGGAAGATCTTCTTGGTAAGGGTTTCATTCGCCCTAGTTGTTCTCTTTGAGGTGCATCAATATTATTTGTGAAGAAGAAAGATGGTTTTTTTTGGTTGTGTACAGATTACCGACAGTTGAATTAGGTGACAGTGAAGAATAGGTATCTCTTACTTCATTTTGATGACTTATTTGATCAGATTTAGGAGTTCTAATGTTTTTCAAAGATTGGCTTGTGGTATGGGTGTCAACAATTGAAGATAAAGAGGGAAGACATTCCAAAGATAGCTTTTCATATTCATTATAGGCATTATGAGTTCTTAGTTATGTCTTTTGGCCTTACAAAATCCCCAGCAACTTTTATGGACTTAATGAATCGAGTCTTTAAGCCATTCTTGGATCACTTTGTGATAGTCTTCATTGATAACATCCTGGTGTATTCCAAGAGTAAGGAAGAACACAAGCAGCACTTGAGGTTAGCCTTGCAAACTTTGAGGGAGCACAAGTTGTATGCGAAATTCTCTAAATGTGAATTTTGGTTGGATAGTTTGACTTTCTTAGGGCATGTAGTGACTAAGGAGGGAATAAGTGTTTATCCAAAGAAGGTAGAAGCAGTTCAGAGTTGGCCTAGGCCTACATCAGTGTCAGAGATTCGTAGCTTTCTTGGCTTTGGCGGGATATTACTGTAGTTTGTCAAGGACTTTTCTAAGCTTGCAGCTCCTTTGACAAAGTTGACTTCGGAAACAAGTTAAGTTTCAATGAACTGAGGCATGTGAGAAGAGTTTCCAGCAACTAAAGGATTGCTTGACCTCAACTCTAGTTTTGGATTTACCTTTGAGTAGTAGTGTTTACATAGTTTACTGTGACACTTCTAGAGTTAGTTTAGGTTGTGTGCTTATGTAGATGGAAAGGTGATAGCTTATGCTTTTAGACAGCTCAAGCAGCATGAACAGAACTATCCCACACATGATTTGGAGATAGCAGCAGTGATATTTGCCCTTAAGATTTGGAGGCACTACCTTTATGGTGAGATGTGTGAGATTTATATTGATGACAAGAGTCTTAAGTACATTTTTGAATAGAGAGATTTAAATTTAAGGCAAAGGAGGTGGATGGAACTCTTGAAAGACTATGACAATATAATCTTATATCACCCAGGAAAGGCAAATGTGGTTGATGATGCTTTGAGTAGAAAGTCTATAGGTAGTCATATGCATATAACAGCAAGTAGGAGGCCAGTAGTGAAGGAGTTTCAGGATCTTGCGGAGAATGGAGTTCAATTTATAGTCACAGATGCAAAATCATTATTGGCTTATGTGCAAATTTGTTCTACTCTAATGGATGATATTAAGGCAATGCAAGACTAAGATCCCCACCTAATGAAGATTATAAAGGAGGTTCAATCAGGCAAAGTTTATGAGTTTGTGATTGATTCCAAGGGTGCTTTGCATTGTGGTTTTGGTTTATGTGTTCCAAATATAGAGGATTTGAGGAGGAAGATTCTAGGAGAAGCCTGTTATTCTTCTTATACAATCTATCTAGGTTCTACTAAGATGTACCAAGATTTGAAAGAGTTTTACTAGTGGAAAGGTATGAAGAAGGATGTAGTAGAGTTTGTATCTAGATGCTTAGTGTGTCAACATGTGAAAGTTGAGTACCAGAAGCCCACAGGTTTGCTTCAACAAATTAGAATACCTAAGCAGGAAAAGGAAAGAATCACTATAGATTTTGTGGCAAGGTTGCCTAGAACCTCAAAGGGATATGACTCTGTTTGGGTAATTATGGATCGGTTGACCAAGTTTGCACATTTCTTGCCTGTGAAGACTACTTGCACAGCGACTCATTATGCCAAGCTATATTTGGATGAGATAGTATCCCTTCATGGTGTGCTAGTGTCCATCATTTCTGATCGAGGACCTCAGTTCACTGCCCAATTCTAGAGATCTTTTCAAGTGGCTTTAGGGACTTGATTAGATTTGAGTACTGCATTCCATCCTCAAATTGATGGTCAATCTGAAAGGAATATATAGATATTGGAGGATATGCTTTGAGCTTGTGTGCTAGACCTTGGAGGAAGTTGGGATCAAAACTTACCATTGATGGAGTTCTCTTACAATAACAGCTATCAATCTAGTATCCAGATGGCACCATTTAAGGCTTTGTATGGTATACATTGTAGGTTGCTGATTGGTTAGTTTGAGACTGGAGAGTCTAAGCTCATAGGTCCAGACTTAATTTAAGAAGCAATTGAGAAAGTTCAGTTGATTCGAGACCATTTGGTGACTGCTCAAAGTAGGCAAAAATCTTATTCGGATCGGAGACATCGTCCTTTGGAGTTTCGAGTGGGAGAGCATGTGTTCTTGCAAGTTTCCCCTATGAAAGGTGTCTTGCGGTTTAGTAAGAAGGGCAAGTTAAGCCCAAGGTTCATTGGACAACTTTTTCATGATTTTAGGCTTCAAAAATATGTTCATGATCTCTCTCATATTATTCAGCATCAATTGATTCAACTAGGATAAACATCTCTCCTTTTACATAGCAACTTATAGCCATAGTAGATAGGCAAGTAAGGCGTTTACGATCTAAGAATATTGCTTTAGTAAAGGTTGTTTGACAAGGATTGGTCGGTGAGAAAGAAACTAAGGAATCTGAGACAACCATGCATCAAGCGTACCCGCATCACTTTGAATCAATTGGTAAGTATATCGTTATAAAATTCAAGGTCCGAATTTTCTTAAGAGGAAGAGAATGTAATACCGTCCCTTTTTTAAAAAAAGTGGGTCCCACTAAGTAAAAAAAGAAGATATCAGAATATTTTAAATCAAAACAAACTGAAACTCCCTCCCCCTTGCATCGTGTTTGCTTCGGACAGGAGAGTAACTCTCTTTGCTATCCGTCTCTTCTACAACCCCCAATCTTCCTTATTTCTCCTCCATTTTGGCACCAATCCTCTTGCATTTGATCTTGAGGTAAGTTCCTTCCATCTTGTTTCTTGTTTATTTCAGTTCTAACCCACCCAAAACCACCCAATATTTTCTGTTTTGGCTATTGTGGAGAAGGTATATTTTAGGATTTTGAGGAGAAATCTTGTGTTTAAGAGTTCCGGTTCCTTTAGGCTTTATAAGTTTGCTAAATCTTAGTTATTCTTAAATTTTTAGTGGATTGAGGAAAGCCTTAAACCCTCTAATTTGGGAATTTTATCTATACCCATTTTTCATTGGTTATCCATATTTAGAATAATTTTTTTGAATCCTCACTAACTTGAAATATGATAATCTAATTAGTGACCCTAAGTTTTAAGATTATGGCTTCAAATGGAGGGTGTGGAAAGTTTTTAAAATGGTTTTGATATTACAAAAGCTATCCATTGGCCTATGGTAATTTATTTGAAATATTTTATTAGTGCTCGATACTTCAAGGACCACCCCACTAGCTTCAAGTTGAGCCATTGGCATCGCTTGGGATAGACTTTGGTTAAACTCCTAGTCTATGAGTGGATAATTTACATTATGGTGTATTTTGAATATATATATATATATATATATATATATAATATATATATATATATTTATATATACACCTCTATAGTTTAATTCCTTAGTCATATTTGGAATTCTATTCGAGATTTAAATTTTAATGAATTTTATGTTAATAAGTTATGTGATTATTTATTTTTAAAAGTGTCAGATTTTACTACTAGGGGAAACAAGATATTTTTTATTATATGAAAAATAATGGTAGAAGTATGCAGGTACTTGAGGATGAATTTCATGTTTGAAGTTATAGCTTCACATGCTAAATTTATATTTTTACAATAGCACTATTTATGCCCTCGAACTTATAAGTTATTTGAAGTTATATTTATGAAAAGTGAATGGAAAGTGTTGAATCCTAAGTTTTAGAAAGTAAATTAATTTTATTAAGAGAATTTAGAAATGAGTATATGTGATTTCATTGTAGTAGAGATGTTTTTAAACATTCATTGTGGGTTCCGTGTTAGAAAATCGTTTGTCATTACCAAATAGATATCACGACCTATATGCACATAGTAGATTCAGATATTAGTTGGCTATTGGGTGAGCGGACCCTTAGCTCCTTTCCATAGTTGTACAGTAAGCGTACCTTAACCATAAGATTTATGCTGGGTGAGGCGAGCCCTCTGGCTTGAGATGATATTTGTTTAGCTATTGGGTGAGCGAACCCTTAGTCCATTACCATGGTTTTAGGGTGAGTGGACCTTAACCACGAGATTTGTGCCATATGGCTGATTTTAATAAAATTTATGCCTATGTATATTTTTGACAAATGAAAAAAAATCAATATATTATTATTATGACTTCTACTTCATTAAATTATTATATTTTCCATATACCTTGAAGTTAAATATTTGATTTTGTACTTGTTTCTTTTTTTTATATAGTCATTTGTTTATTATACCCTCACTGAGTCTGTGTGGCTCACCCCTATTATTTTTATTATTCAGATTAGTAGGCAATTGAGTAACTGGGTCCTAGGATTTGCAGACTTCCTCCTAGGCACATTCATCTTTTGGTAGGCCTCCATTTTGTGTTGGTGACTCAGAGGTGTTAGACCCTAATATTTTACAGCTATAGGGATAGATGATGTATTCTTTTTGAGTATAGTGATGTAAAATCTTCCTATAGCATGTTTTAATAATAGTTGAGATTGGATTTATACATATATATATATATATATATATATATATATATATATTATATATAAATCCAATATATATATGCCTAGTGATATATTGAATTTATTAAAAGCTTTTATAGGTTATATTAAATATCGAGTTAATTCATTTTTAGAGGAGACTCTATCGAATTTTCAGTAGGCCTCATTAAGGCATTTAAAATTATTGGTTAAGAACTTTTAAGTTAAGGCTTGCCAGGTTAGGATGGATGAGATTTGTTGAAGAAAGATTTCCTAAATGAAAGAATTCTGACATATTAAAGTTTGAATTCACTAATTTTTATTGAATATCAAATAAAAGCATTGGAGTATATTTATAATCTTTAATCCTTATTATCAATACAAAGTATATTTACTTTAATTTTGTTTAGTGGTACTTGACTACGCTTAGGTTCATTAAGTTACAAACTCACCCCATTTTATATTTCATTTTTAGAACTTGATCAAGCATTTTTCATGCCTCCAACATAGAGAAGTGGTTCACTTATAAAGTGAGACAAGTTTATTCTACGAAAATGAGTTGAAGACATGGATATTTGGATTTGCAATCATAGGGTTGGATCCATTCATCTTACTTAGTGGTAAACAATTATGGTGTTTCTAATTAAATAATTGCTAATGAAGTTTGAACTGCTCATATGTGTTTAAGTTATTTTGACAGTACTTTCAAGCATTTTATATGATTGCATTTAAGTGATTACGGTTTGATGGAAAATGGAAATGAGTTTAAGATGTTTTAGTGAGGTTTCGGGGGTTAATTAGGAGTGCTAAATTGTGGCTAGTCATATTCACTAAAATTAGGATGTGACATGATTGTTGTAAAAATTTTTTGTTTATGCAATTTATAAAAATGTGTATTTCCATATTAAAATGGAGATAATATATGCTTACAATTTTTTACATATATAACAACGATATCTTTGTCACTTTACATAATTACATTTTCTTTCTTTTCACTTTTTAATACAACCAAACAAGTTTCTTTCTCCCATTTTTCTTTTTATCCAAAAAAACAAAGAGAAAAATTCTTTTTCTCTCCATTTTTTCTCTACATCCAAACATATGATAAGAGACACTTCTATAATCTAACTCTAAAATAATTTCCTCTACCTTTCAAGAGTTCAACCAACTCTTTAATTCTTATTGTATGGGTAATCGTTCTTCTTTATTATGTTTATAGGTGTTTATGGCTTATATTGGGCTGGGTTTAACTTGACCTAGTCCCAACCTGATATTTTGATCAAGCCAAAAAAATTTGCCCAGGCTCAAACCTAAACTTGAGTAGACCCAATCATCACTAGGATTGTGTGTGGCTTGACCAAGATCGAACCAAGACTAGATTGACTAAGTTTGAACATAATCTAAATTTTGACATATATAACTAGTAAACTGAGTCATAAAATTTTAGTATTTAGAAGTATAAAACTTTAGAAGGTAATTTTTTTTTTCTAATGTTTAAGTGATAATATGATAATATTTTTGTTAATCTTAAGAATAGATAAGGGATAATATTTTGAAAATAATATTTTCTAACATCGGGTCAAATTGAATTAACCTAAATGATGGCTTGATCTTGATCCAAAAATGCACTAGGTCCAATTTTTCGGACAATAAATTAATATGTTTGAACACACTAACTTTGAATCAATTTTATCTTCATCTTAATTGCCATTATATCTTTAGATAGCCAAACTTATATACTTTAATTCTATATTTGAATGTAGTGAAACTTTATCTTCTTATCAAGTACTTCAGTTCTGTTTTACAAATGCTACAGAAGTGTTTTATTAACTGTGTTAAGTTATTTATTGTCTTATCATGATTTAATTTGTTAATGTATGTGATTCTTTTTAGTAAGATGATTGAGAGGTTTGATAAGGTAGATGATATGATTGATATCTCTCCTTTGAAGCAATCATGAAGATTCAAAGTTAAAGTTGTAAGATTGTAGACTATCCCTAGATTTAATTTTTCGGGTGAGGTAAAATGCATGAAATTGGTCTTTCAAGATCAGTAAGTAATTGACACACTTTATTAATTAAAAATTAATTTATTGTAATAACTTATTAACTCTTGAAACTCATCCAATAAGAGGGGAGAATACATGCAACTGTGAATACGTCTTTTTTTAAAGGATCATTGGACTTATTAAGGAAGGCATAGCCTTTGAGATCTCTCAATTTGGAGTAGTTGAAAATAGTGGTTCTTATAGGCATACTTTTAAATTTTTCTTTCAATATTCTACCAAAGTTAGTGAAAACAAGATGCTCAAGGGATATCAAAGCATGGATTCTTGTTCCCTAACTTTGAGGATATTCTTAATTTCTAAGGTGGCTGTGAGAAACAAAAACTCTACTGTTTTGATAATTCAATGGTTTAAGATTAAGGATTATCAAGATGAATGTATTGTTAATTTTTTTTGTTTAATTTTATATATTTATTTACAATCATTTATTACTTTATTTCTTTTTAATTCATAGGAAATGTAGGTTCACAGAAATTATAAAATTTCCTAAGCTATTCATTGCATTAGTTTGCTCAATAAAACACTCATAATATGATGGTGAAGAAGGACACACAGATGTAACATGCACAAGACTCGCACACAACAAACATATATCATTTTGGACATTGTTGGTGGACTCACTTTTTTATGATATGCTAAGGACTTGAGTTCACATGTAAGGTTATATAACCTATCATTTATATTTAAAATTTCACTAATCTCATACAAAACACCTTACCTTGTTGGTTGCTTTGATCTATTCATACATTTAACCAGGCTCTTCTTTGACTTCATTAATCAATTATATAAATATTGTACCAAAAGTCAAAGTTTCAAAACCATGGTGAGGGCACTTTAATAACAAATCTTTAAATCTCTAAAGTGGCAATCCAATGCAAATATGGTTGAAAACTAAACCAATCAATCACTTTGATTTTAGTTGGTCTTTGAGTTTCCAACAAAGTTCTGAAATCTCGATCAAACTAGCTAGTTGAATCAGTTGGACCAAAAATCAGCCATGTTTTTAGTCTGGTTTATTTATATAAATTACTGACAAAAAAACTGTAAGACCTTGCAAGAATGCCATGGAAAAGCCGAGGCTTCTAGTTAAGAGAGAATAGAGGAAGGACCAAAAGAGTAAGATGAGAAGTCACAACTTTGGATGAAGGAAACAAGTCATTGTACATTGAAAAATGCATCATCTACTCTTTCTTTGAGCTTTTGGCATTCCAATTCCAAATGCTTTTCAGGTAAGCAATTTTGTTCTTTCTATAATAATTTCAATTTGGTTCCTCCTTGTAAATTATCCCCTTCCATAATAATTTCAATTTGAAATTATTTTAATTTCATCATATTTCAAATGTTTATATTCTTTTTAATTCATCATTTTTTATTATTTATTTAAAATGTTACATACACACACACACACACACACACACACACCACAACACACACACACACACACATATATATATATATATGCTTTAGATGAAATAAAATTTTAAGAGAATTATTGGCAAAAAAAAAAGGGAGTTCCCTTGGTACCCTATTGATGTGGTGCAAAATTATTGGTTTATTTTTTTATTTGAATTTTTAACTTGTTGATCCGCTAAACTAAACCATTTTATTTATATTTAAAATTTTATACACAAAAGTTATTTTATTTAGAATTTCACCCAAATTGAAATTGTTTCTTCATCCCAAACAATACAGTGGTTGAATTTCCGAAATACTTTTTCTTCATTAATTCCAAATGCAATGGTTTTCTATCCGATGGGTTCATCTTCTCTCCCTTTTCTACTGACATCGCCCATGGGTTCTCCACCCATTACTAGTCTAAGGGCACAAATCAATGTTGGGTTCTGCTTCAAAGCTGCCAACATCATCAGAAAATGCCAAAACATCCATTATCTTTGGCTCATTACGTTAACCATTTGACTTCTAACATGACAAACCATAAGGTAGAGGGAAAGAGAATGATCGAAAGGAGGACACTCACATTGGCTTTCTTTCACCACAACATGAAAACATTTGATTCGAGATTATTTGGACTGTATTGTGGATATAATAAATTTAAGATATCAAATAGAAATGTCAATAAATGCATATTATTTATAGGATAAATAGGTAAACTGGTAATGTTCAAAAAAAACAAATATAAACGAACTAGTAATATTATGACGCATAGGAAGGGTACCCATACCCTTACAAAAAGAAGGTGTACCGGAGAAACCTCCAAAAAAATATAGTTAAGATGAATCTAAGTTATGAATTAACAATGTTAGAATAGTTATTATTATACTAATCCCATTAAATTAATTTAACTACTCTTTTGATTACTTTTTTAAGTTAACAATGATAAGGAATTCCTTAATCTATTTTTTTAATTAGATTGACAACTTACATTGAACATCTTAATGTATAAGTGGCTTTTAACTTATTTTCATTTAAGATATTTGTATTAAAATAGCTAAAGGAAAACTCTAAGTTCTGTTTTCATAAATATGAAAATTGCTATGGAATTTAAACTTTTTGAAAAGACACAACAATGGTGAGTCTCACCCAATGAACCCCATCTTTCTTGTGAAATCTATTATTATTGTGACTTGTCGCACTTTGAACTACAGAAGTTCAGCCACTCAATAAATATTTATAAGGCAAAAATGGTACTTTAGTTTCTCAACTTATTTTTGTTTTCAGTTTAGTCCATAATTATTTTTTGTTCCATATTGGTCCCTTAATCTATTAAACGTTATGCAAAGTTATCTTAAATCATAACTCCATGAGAACAACTAATTAGATCTCTCCTACATGGCTGATAACAATGTTGTGTCGCTTGGAGAATTGTTAAGCAAACATTTGCGAAGGGAATTAGTTAAATGAAGTAATTTGGCATTTGGGTCAAAATTTAGTGCCATTGCTTTTCCCCTCCCCAATGTCACCTTCTCCCTCATTATGCTAGGGTTTTCATAAGTAAAAAAAAAAAATACGAAACTTGCAATGTATGAAGCTTGCGATGGATTCTCAGTATAAAAGCCCTAAATAGCTCTAATGGTCGTTTTATTGTATATTGCTATTTCTTGCTCTGTATAATTTTTTTTTTTTTTGCTATTTAAATTAAAGAGAGCATAAAAAACTACCTAAGGGAGCTAAACACCAATTGAAATATCAAATGAAATAGTGAGAGTTAAACAGTGACAATTTGGTAATTTTGGATCTATTAGTAAGGGCTTTTTTGTTCAGTGAAATATTAAAAATTAATAATTAGCTAAATTGATCACTTAGTCCTCTAATTAACTTCTAGAGACTTTTTAATTAGATTAAGTGAAAATAGCATAACATAAATAAAAAAGTAAACACTTCAAGAATAGGCCAATGCAATAGTGACACATGTAAGTATGTTATTGGATTAGAATAGACCAACTAGGTTATAACATGTGGAAGTAGGACACTGGACAAGGATAGACTATTGGGGTAGTGACACCTGTAAGCATAGGATTGGACAAGAATTAGCCAGAAAAGTTATGACACTTGGAAACTTGTGATTGGCTAGAAAATTAGCTAATGAGGTCTTGACACTTGAAAGCTTGTGATTAGCTAGAAACTTGACCAATGAAATTGTGACAATTGGAAGCATGTGATTGGTTAGGACAAGTAATCATGACTTAGTTAGAGAAACAACACTAAACACTATTTAGTTTCTTCCATTTGGTTCTATTTGAACCAAATTAGTTCAAATCTAACTAGAAACTATCATGATTTCGATAGACTTAAGACCAAAGACTATGTCTTGATTGGTTGCCTAATAAGGATAAAATCATAGGAAAACATAGACAAAATTAAACAAAACACATAATCCCAAATAGCTCCTAAGTGCATAGCCATAAGGAAGAAAAGAGAAAGGAAAACAAAAAAAGAAAAGAGAGAAGGAAAGGAGGGGAGAGCTCACGGCCAAGGAGAAGAGAGAAGGAGAAAAGAAGAGAAAGAAGAAAGAAAAAGAGGAAATCAAGCCAAAAACAAGATTAAACCATGATATTCAAGAGGTAGGGATTTAAACCTAAGCTTTTCTTTCTTTAAAATCTAGAGTTTCATTGTAGGTTCTATGGAAGTGTTATTCTTGAATCCATGGAATCTTGTTCTATTTGAGTTCTTATCTTGGATATGAATGATTTGTCACAAGATTAGCCAAGTTCATGTTGATTGTAAGTACATTCTTGTGTGGTTTATGGACATTCTCTAAGATACCTTATCTAGGGTTTGTATGGATGATTCTCTCTTTGCCTTTAATCTTGATAAGAATGCATTGATATGAGTTACATGTGATTTGACTTTGTTTTATGCCTAAACTATGTGAAAATTTCTTAGAATAATTAGATGTGCCTCTAGGTAAGCCACGGCCATATTATGGCTCAAAGAGAGATTTTGTGATTTGTACGGATAGTTTCTTGTTTTGACTTGAATCTTGTCAAGAAGGTATGGAAATGAAATTCATGTGGTGTTTTAATGATGTTCTATGTTTAACTATGTTTAAATAGTTTTAAAATAGCTTGGTTTGCCTTTAGGTGGGCCACGGCCATATTGGGTTGCAAGAGGAATTATATGGTTTAGTTAGTTGTTAGTGAGATTTGAAATGGCTTGAAATAGCTTGGTTTTCCTCTAGATGGGTCACATCTATATTGGGTTTCCAAGAAGGCTTATGTGATTTATTTAGATCGTAGTGCAATTTGAACGTTTGAGGGAAGTCTTAGTGTGTTCTTAGTTGAAAATTTGAACGAAAAACCATAATTCCCAAGGATTCTAACCTCAGCCATGTTACAGGTTAGGCATTAGTCTATGGTCTTTTATCCATATTGGTATGTAAACCTAATTTGAATTAGAAATTGCACATAATGGAAAACTTAGATGCAATTGAATTCATAGAAAGGTGCATTCTAGAGTTTTGGCCTAAAAGGATAGGTTATTTTATATTATTGAGATAGTAGGCATTAAGGTAGAAAATGATATTCTATTGAAAAGATTGGTATATTTATATGTGTTTAACAATTTAGAAGTGAAACTATCGTTTTAAGACTTAGATATGATCTTGATTTCATGAATATGCCTTGTGTAAAGTATATATCAAGTTGTGAATTTGAGATAGGTTATAAGTCTAGAGATTTAATTTCACTAGTGAATGCCCAATGGAAGCATTAAGTGTCTTAAGTTTACACGTAAATTAATTTCATGTCACTTTAAGCAATGTGAAAGAAATAATAAAAGTTTGGATATGATCTTTAAATAAAGAAAAATAAAAAGGAGGTGATCCAGAAATATTAGAAAAGAAATGCTAAAGAAAATATCATGGAATTGATCCAAAGGCATGTGATTCATGAGAAATCCTACATGTGCCTATGGTCCACTTTATAGATATGGTCACACAAAGGCGTGGATAAGTTTAGTGGAATCCACTAGCAAGTATGAAACGGACACTTATATTTAGGGGACGCTCTATGTTAAGTTATCATGTATGCCGATGACCATTGATAATGATATTGTTTATGATATGGGATCATGTAGGCAAAGACTATTAAAAAGGGGGCTAGGCCCTAAGTTAATGAATTTGTGAACATGTAATTAATAGAAAGCTTATTATTTCGTCATTTGTTATAAATTGTTCATATTCTGATTATTTTACTCACCATGAAACATGTTTTTTGTATGTTATACAGCTAGAAGCACCAAGGTTTTTAGAAAAATGCTTTTATATTATTTAAATGCCTACTGAGAATTTATAATTCTCACTCCTATGTGTGTGGTGTTTTCAGAGCCTTCGAAAGTTGAATAAAGATGCGTGTATTCATCCTGCTAGTTATAGATGTCGACTGTGTTTATTCTCTAATGGAGAACACATTTGTACTGGTTGTTTAGAATGTGACATGTAGATGGTTTCTAGGACTTTATGTAGTTTAGATATGGCTATATGAAGTAACACCTGCATGGCCTAGTGATGGCCCACTAGTTCTTTTTTTTTTTTAATGTATGTATGTACATAGCTTTGATGCAGGTGGACGACTTTGTATAACAATCACATTATAGTATGTTTGTATATGAATGGGCCAGTATAATTATATAGATATATTTGAGATGTTGTTAGTAATGTGAAACATATGTGACTAATAACTGGATTATTTCAAGTTATTAGATATCTAAAAAAAATGACGATTTAATTTTATATGATATGTTAGTCACGCAATCACCAAGAAAGTTTAATGTAAATTTGACTAGATAATATGATCACGTAATTAGTGTTTTATTTGTTATTTATGTACATTTATACTGATCACGTAACCAAGATATTATATTTCAAGTCTTTAATTTTATTAGTCACGTAATCAATTCTATTTAACCATTATTTAAATTCTATTTCTTGAAGCTATACACGTAATCAATATTTTTATTCCTTAAATTTATTCATTTAATTTATTCAACCTTATTTAATTAGAACTAATTTAGTACGTGACACTATACCTAAAAGCCTATTAAGTAAGGTGTTACATAGAGGTCATTTCCATAACTGAGGAGTTAGAGCCATTGTTTTCACTGTAAGAACTGATGCTAACTTAGGGAGAATGATTCTAGGGTTACAAAAACTTTTGGGTAGTGAGTCCTTTTGCCTTGTATCTGGGTTTTGGTTTTTGACATTGTTAAATCAAATTCATTGGTGTCATTAGTTTCTAATAGCAAGGTGGAAGTTGTGGGTATTTTAATGATGAAGAAGTTGTTGATAAAAAAGATTTGACAATCTGAAGGCAAAGGAAGAGAATTGTAACTTGCCTGAAACTAATTTTCCTAGCTATGGATGTGCTGTTTGTCTACATGTGGTTAAATTTTGGTAGTTGTACAAGGCTTGCGATGTTGTATTGTAATGTTGTAATTATGGAAGACTATAGGAGGTAGAGGTTATTTGCGTTCCAATATGTAAATGGCCATACCATTTTTATTTTTGTATTGTAATCCAATGCTGTAATGACCATACGTGTTGTAGGCTTTATGAATAGTAACTAATCCATTCCTACATTTTGAGTAATTGAGCATTGTTCTATTATAACAAAATGACAAATTGCTAAGATAACAAATAAGCAACATGAGTCAAGGCTATTGTTAACTTAAGTTTTGTATGTTGTTCCTTAAATGACCCATCAACCATGTCAACTGCATGCATTTTGGCTCCGTGGGCCTTTGTTAGAGAGATACCCACATTCCATTTTGTATGGGCTTCATCTTGTATATCTAAAAGCTTGATCTTTGGTTTCTCTCTCACCTCAGTTTGTAGTTTCTTGCTCAACTACTTGCAACTCATTTTCACCTTATAGTATATGTACAAGTATGCTTGTCCAAGAGCTTTCTCAACTGCCATGTGTTCTAATTTGGAAACCTTTCTGTATATGTTTTCCACTCACATTCCTCCTTGCCAGCAACTCTCACTCTCCTATATCATTCTTCACTAACTTTAAAATTCTCCCTGAATGGATTGAATATGTTCTCATGCCTTCCTTTAAGGATTGTCTGGTTGCAAATAGGGTCCCTAGTTCCCACTAGTCTGTCATGGACTTTGACATCTTGAAGGTTAAATATTTTCTTATATGCATACCAAATTCATCCTCATTGTCTATACTGTCCAATTCGTTACAATCATAATCATCATTAGATAATCCTCGGGCCGTGGTCCTCTGTTGACTCCTGTTTTGTTGTTGCTCATTAAACTATATTAAGTCTGTCTTAGATTCCTCAGAAACGTGTATTTCATTCTTGCTAGGCAATGGATCAACATGTTTCTTTCTTATTCTACCCTTTTTCTTTGCTGCAGGTTTGTTACCTGACATGTCAACCTAAGAACATTGCTTCTTTGTTCAACTTTTTCTTATTTGTACTTCCTTCTCCTTCAATCTTGAACTTATTCTTGATTGCATTTCCTCCTCCTCAATTTTGGACTTTTTCTTGTCTGCGGAAGTCCCATTAGCTTGTTTTTTATTTACTTGGGTTTCTTATAAGATATTGGAGTAAAGTTTCTTCAACCTCCCCCTCTTGGATTGTAGCTTGGTTAGACATACCATTTTCTTTGGGTTACATACGTTGAACACTATCATTATACAAGTGAAAGAAGTTATTATCATTATGTTCTTCTTTAGAGTCTCCAAATCTAACACTCATTGCACTATCTTCGCTGTTCGCATCACTGTCATGTTCTTTCTTGGGCCCAATTCCTTGTCTAGTTATCATTTTCTTTTTTGGGCCCAGTTCATTGTTCTTCAACTACATCAAATCCATTGATCATTGTATAAGTCATATACAGCTCCACTTAGGAATACTCCATGACTATTTTTTCCATCTTCATAGCACCTCCATCATTTGTCAAGAGCTAAAGCCCATCTTTTAGAGACATCCCATGCATTTTGTACCATAAAGCCTCACATATTTGATAATCCATTTCTTTCAATAAATCTACACACTTCTAATAACTCTATTTGTCCATATTATAGTCCCTTCAATGTGTAATATATTCTTTCATATACTTTTTTTGGGAGTTCGAAGTAAAATACCCATCATAATGCACTTCAATGGTGTAATGTTCTTCCATCCCTACACAAACAATTTATAAACACAGAAGGAAACAAGAAAGGACCACTTATAAAAATGAAAGGATAAAATAAAGGAAATCATTTCTATAAATAAATAACAGAAAAAATATATAAGCACCCTAAATTTTGGATCATTTGCAAATAATCTCTTGAACTTTTAAAATCGTCCTAATTAATACATAAATTATAACAATTACACAAATCAATTATTATATTTAGTTTTCATCTATTTTTAAATTGAATAAAAAAAAGATTTAAAATGAATGCATGGTGGATGAAAAGATTAATTTGTGTATAATTGTTATAGTTTAAGTATTAATTATGACGATTTTAAAGTTTAAAAATTAATTACAAATGACTCAAAGTTTAAGAATCTATATATTCTTTTTTCAATAAATAATTTATAAAGTGGAAAGGATATGCTAGACCATAAATGCAAACCCCACAATGACTCACTGATACTCATCGATCCCAATATACACACTTTCTATAAGCAAAAGCAACCATTATTTGGAAAACATCCCAAATGTGCTGTCCCTTTACATGAAAAACCATTAATGCAAACCTCACATGTATTGCATTTATAATGACACAACGAAGTATAATGACACAATGAAGCTCAGGAACTAATGCATACTTGCAATTTCATGTAAATCTTCCACAACAATTGAAGAAAATTTTACCTTTTCACCTTTAGGCACACAATTTTCCCCTCCCTAAAACCTAAGTTGGCTTATTGAGAGGAATGTATTCTACTAAAACACCCTTATTGACTTAGGCAATCTCCTAAAATGACATTGCATCAACACTAATTTCCTAAGCAACTGTGTGCTTAACAGTGAGATAAAGCCACAACAATGTCATTATCAACCACATAAAAAAAAAATCCCTTAGCTGTTTTCATGAAATCATAATTTGAGATAACTTTGCCTAACATTTGATTGTTAAGGGACTAATATGAAATTAAAATTAGTTATATGACTAAAATAAAAATAAAAATAAAATTAAAGGATTACAGTACCAACCAAAGTTCTGAAAATTGAATTGATCATTAAATCGATCGAGGTACTGATTTAAAGTTTAATAATTTAACTATGAGTCGAACTGAAATATAATTAATATATATATTATATTTTATATATAAAAATATATATATATATATATAATTATTTATATATTAATAAAATAAATAAAAATTATAAAAAATACAAATTACATTTATTCTCTCTGTTCACCAAGCATAAACCATAAATTGTCACTTCGTCAGAATGTAAAATAATTTTTTTTTCCTTTGGAACCCACTTTATACTTCTAACCGTAGCCCTTCCTTATATTATGGCCTTCATTTATTCCTATTCCTTGTTTCAAGCTTGGGAAAGTGTGCTTACTTCGGGAATGAAGAATCAATTGAACGCACTAGACTAAGAATCCTAGAAAGCGGTGCCCTTGGTTCACTCTTTAGAGAAAGTGCTGTTGATTTGGTTGATTTTAATATACAAAAAACTGAAAAAGTCTCTTCCACTTTCCTATCAAATCTCTCTTTATTCTGGCACATAAATGAAGGGATCGAAGAGGCACCATCACAAAATTACCTCACTGCTCCAAGAGCAGTGCTCCTCCCCAAACCCGGTCACAGCCACCGCTGCCGCCACGTCATACTTCTTCGGTGCCCATCTCAGCAACTTGACTCAAACTGCCGAAGATTCAATGCTCTGTTCAACTTTGGCACCAAGAAGGCACTGCCATCGAATAAAAAAGAGGTCACAGTAAAACCCAAGGTGGATTGACTAGTGTGGTTCCTGGGCGCACAACCACTCGAATGGCTCGATGGGACCATGATCAGAGACCGCGGGTTCGACCCATTTGGGTTCGGGAAGCCCGCCGAGTACCTGCAATTCGAAATGGACTCGCTGGACCAGAATTTGGCGAAGAATGCGGCCTAGCGATGTCATCGGCACCAAGGTGGAGGCCACGGAGGTGAAGCTGTCGCCGTTCCAGCCGTACACGGAGGTGTTCGGGTTGCAGAGGTTTCTGCAAGTGCGAGCTGATCCACGGAAGGTGGGCAATGCTGGGGGCTTTCGGTGCCTTGGACAGTCGAAAGGCTCACCGGAGTTGCGTGGCAAGACGCTGGAAAGGTACTGTCGCGCTATCTTTTTTTTGAAAAATTCAGAACAAAACGACGTCGTTTTGTTAACAGAAGTTCAAAAAAAAAAACGTTTAAAATCGATTAACCGTTCAGATCGATGCCGGATTTGATCGGTTCATCCCATTTGAAACCGGATTTATCAATTTTTGATCAATTTTTGATCTCACCAGATTTTATAAAAGTCGTCCAAACCGAATCGGTAAGAGAATCGATTTTTAATCCGACTGATTGACTGATTGAACCGGATCGCCCGATTTTCATAACCATGATATCAACAAGTTCTTAAGAGTCTATTTGGACTATTCTATAAAGTCAACAAAAACTATGCTTTAGTTAATAATATCAACTTCTTTTAACCTTTTAAGATGTTTGAACAAAGTATATAAAGATGCTTTTACACGACAACAAAAGCCAAAAATCTACAATTAAAGGGAAAGCAAGAAATTAATCATTTTTCTAAAAAAAAATAGAAAGGAAAAATGCTTTAAAATAAAATTTCTTTTTCCAAGCACTTCATAAGAGTATCAATATAAAAATGAGATAGTTTAAACGGACACCAAGTCCTCTCCAAACGGTGCCGAAGCAAGACCTAGGCCTTTCAATTTTTCAGTTCAATAGTTGAGAGCCATAGGGCAGTATTAGATAATTAGACATAATTTTGTTTTCACCCTGTTTGTTTCTCTAAACTGCAACCATTTTCTATTTTATTCGCTAGGAATATTTTTTTTTTTTGTTTGATGGGGGAGGCTGTTGAAGGACTCAGATTTATTAATGGTGCCAAGTGGTAAACCACACATACTGAAATTCAGATCATTCTTGTTTCAGGACAAATTTAATGACTGCCTCTATAATTTTCAACCCAGTCACGGTAACCAGGACTTTTCTGAATACACTTCGCCTGATGTCCTAAGAATGAAGTATGGTACGTATATAGCACGGACAAAATTTTTAAATAAAATCCAAATTTTGGCAACATTACTG
This sequence comes from Castanospermum australe, assembly GCA_019955255.1. Classification (NCBI taxonomy): domain Eukaryota; kingdom Viridiplantae; phylum Streptophyta; class Magnoliopsida; order Fabales; family Fabaceae; genus Castanospermum; species Castanospermum australe. Next base: position 39,630 of record NSJW01000739.1, read on the forward strand.
TAGACTAAGCAACTAACAACAACCTTTACAAAATGCACCCAACCCTTTGGCAGCACCTGTTGCTTTTGGGAAGATCTTCTGCCATCTCTCCCTTCACAGTTAAGGTGTTTCCACGCATCCAGAATAGGATATATAAATATACAATATCAGCAGTAACTTATCACCCTGATAATAGAACGATCATAGAAGCAGGCTACCCCAACAAATCCAACAGGGGTGGCTGCTCGGAATGTGACTTAGTACGAGTGGATCGAGTGGTTGAAGCTGGCCCCCTCCCCCTTCCTCTTCCTCTACCCACAGCAGTTGATGGGGGCGGTGCAAGTTTTGGTGTAATCTGTTCATTCTTGTTGGAAGCAAAGATTGGATCCAAGATCTGTTGATTTAATGTCAGCACGTGGAACATTTGCTGCTGAAAAGTCGTGACTGTGTTTCAGGTACCCAAGAGAATTCTGAGGATTAAGATCACCATTCAATCTACCAGTGGTTGAACTTGAGTTCCCTAGGTTCAAACTGACTGGCTCTGCAGAACTTTGGGAATCAACAGACCAACTATTGCTGGTTTGAAAATTCATATTGTTTGATGTGCTTGTCATTGAATTACCAAATTTGTTAAGTGAAGATCCTAAGGGTACCATTTTTGGGAATTCCAGTGCCACCTGATGATGAACCACTAGGACGTGGAGGCCAATCAGCAAATGGATCAATGTCCTCAAAACTAGATGTAGATGAGGTTCCTGCTGCAATTATATTCCTTTCAGTATCACCATATTGTGGGATAACACCAGAAGATGCACGAGGTGGCCACTCTATATCAACTGAGGCGTATGATTTGGTTGTCTGGTGATTAGATACAGTAGATAAGGGTGAATGCTTTTGCAAAGATGTTACTTGACCTACTGGGTTGCCCAGCACAGGTTGACTGGAAGTATCAATAGAATCCTGGATAAAAGTGGCAGTTCCCTTTGTTGTGGGACCCCAATCTTCATCCCAAGAGGTGCTGCTTTTCGTTGCAGAAGCAACAGTGCTGCTGCTTGTCCTCAAGGCTTCGGTTTGAAGCCCATTAACTGAAGGAGATGGTTTTACCTCTGGGATTCCAGAATCCGCCACAGCCACTCCTCGCTTCTGTTCTATCTTCCTGCATGAAAAACACAAGAAAAGAAATTCACAGAGAACTTTGTCAGAGATCAGAGAGAGAGAGAGAGAGAGAACAAAGAGAAAGACATGGTGTCAATAAAAACGTACAGGAGCATATCCTTGACAAAGAACATATATTTGGCAAACTGCTGAACGTTCAGTTGTTGAGCAGTCAGAAGGGGCATAAGCAACGGAAGAACATGCTCCGCAACAAACTCTACTCCATACTGAACAAGAGAAATCAAACAAAACTGAGCTACAACTCCATATATCATTCAATGCAGCAGTCAATAACCTCCAATTACTGCAATTCATATGTTGGGCCCATTATTGAAACTATTACCTGTTTAAAAATAGAATTTGCAACCCCAAGGGTACACATAAGGGTCGGAGGAGAACGATCAACAGCAGTACAGCGCTGAATAGTTTGCAAGATGTCTAGGACACCATGTTTATCAAGTCGGTTAACTAACTCTCCTAAGCACAGCAAAGCATTGACTCTAACCTGTCAAACCAAAGAGATACTTACAGATTACAGGTCTACATGTAAGGTGAAACAATCAGCAGACATACAACTATGTCGTTAGCTATGGGGAAGGCAAATGGGGCCCATGGGAGAATCCAGTGGGGAGGGGAGGGCTGGGCATTTCTTAAGGTATAGCGGAAATTGTGTGGAAATAGAATACATTTGGTTAACCTGTGGAACCCAACAAGAAAATAAGGATGCAGGGGTAATTCCTGACAAAGGAGTTAAACTTGGATTTTCATTGTTTTAATTTCAGTGACAAATGAATTTTATTAGAGAAACAAAAGAATTTTATATATTTAAACTACACTGAGTGACAAGCTAAAGAAATCAAGATTAAAAAAAAGTACATATCCAAACATCATATTGTGCAAATCAGTTAGGGTAAGGCAGTGATAGACATAGATAATATAAAAACAGAGAGCCACATGAGCCAAAGTGAATTGGTGCAACACGCATTTTGTATACTGATGCAGAACAAATCCCCAGGTTTCAGCACTGTACTTTTGATTTTCTACAAAAAGTTGAGGAATATAAAAAAAAAAACTAACAATAAAGAAATAGGAGTCAATTTACATTTCAAGGGGTGATCATTTAAACTAGGCATATAGATTTAATTCTGAGAAAATATATTCCATGACAAAACAAGTTGATTTAGCCTTCCGCTGGTTTTCAGCCATTTTAAATTCCAGGGTGAATGGACAAGGTAAACACCAGATTTTGAATTCAAACCTGTTAGTAGTGTGTGTGAGAGAGAGAGAAAGAGAAAGAGAGAGAGAGAAGAGAAAGTTTGTGAAGCTGTAATATATATATATATATATATATATATATATATATACCACCCATATAAAAGCTCCATGTAAAAAATGATTTTAATCACCAATCATTGAATTATACCTAATTATCATGTCAATCTTGCATAACAAATTTCAAATGTTAATTTAACATAATTTGGAGTAGAAAACAGTCTTAAATTAATGTGAATTTTATGGGAATGACATACATGATGGATTACTTGTAATCTAGCAGTGGATTTTTGAAATGTTAATCTCATAGTTACCAGGGAATGCCAATCGTTCTAATACAAGGTACAGTAACTAGAACACAGTACATTATTCGAAAAAATATTCGATTTTGCTTGGGGATAATTCTAATTATAAAGTTATCTCATATGAATTAACCCTTGGGAGAAACACACTTCTAAAAAGCTAGCTATTGAGGTGGGAAAGAGCCAAGAAGCCATATTAAACCCTTAACACATAACAAAATCCCTACTTCCGATGTGGGACTTCAAGACCCTATTTAGGCAATTGGGTTTTGATTTTTTTTATCAGTAAACAAAATATTGTGATTTTTTTTATGAATCCCAAGAATTCTTTTGATTCTTGGTTCTTCATCAATGTGGTTGCTAGATCTAGTGTTGAAGTTGAGTACTGTGCCAGGGGCACAAACAACTTGTGAATTGTTGTGGATTCAACAATTGTTGAGTGAAGTTTGACCGAACAACCTTAGGTAAGTTCTTGTCACCTTCTCAACAGGTGCTACTCCAACTTTCTCCTTGATGTATTCATTCCTAATCTTTTCTTTTCTTGTATGTCCATTCATCCATTTGCAGATGTTAAATCCTTAAGAGAAATAGACAAAATATATAGAATAGAAGAGGGAGAGTAGAAATAAGTTTTGAAACTAAAATACTTCCATTTAATTAAATAACTTCCTTAAAGAATGAAGCTCCAATTGCTTTGGCTAAATTAGTGTCTGAAAGTGTAATCAAAGGTACCAAACTCACCATGTCCGTCTGAAGCCTGTATATTACCATTGTAACAAAAGGTAAAAGTTCAAACAAAACAATAGTAACATACCACAGCAATCGTTGTTTTAAGTGCTAAGCCATGAACACGGGGCAAAACCACTTGCTTGACCAGCTGAAAGGAACAAAATAAAAAAATATGAGAAATATAAAAGATTTTGCTCCTTTAATACCATACAAACATTTGAATCTAAGTAATCAAAATCAGCAGTGGCTATTTTCAGTAACTAATATTATCTATATTTAGTAACAAAGCAATGATGAGCCAAACCACATAATGGTTATCTGATACTGGGCCAAAACACCCAGGCAAAGTAATGATCAGATGAACAGTAGGGTCGTATGATACAAGATACTCAAGGGAGTGATAAGCCAACAAATAAACCTTAGAGTAACAGAAACACTTTCCAAATCTAAAACCACAGGGAGGAAAAGTGATAATGGTCCAAGTGTAGGGGATTATCTGACATTTTTCCCTTTCTGATAAGAATCCAGATACAGACATTTTATAAACAGGATATTACCAATGTTTCAAACCCATCTAATGGATGCACAAGTGAAAAATATTAGATATTTTATTAAAGTATGAGGCTTACATCTATGAAAGAAAATAGTTTCATTGTATAAGTTTATCAGGAATTCCCCAACAACTTCAAACAATAGAAGAAATGAATGTGTAATCCAAAGTGCACAAAAGTAGTAAATAGGAAACATCTGCTTTTCAAAACCGCCTCAAGCCTACTTAATATTTAGAAGAAGTCCCACAAAAGTATAGCAGTCACCTGGGCATCAAGGTGTTTGGCAAGGAATACAGATTTTTTAAGGACCTCTTCTTGTAAACGAGTATCAGTATCATCGTAGGCGCGAATAATCATTGGAAGAACATGTGAAACTAGATGCTCCTGACTAGTCTAAACAAACAATTAACAACTATATAAGTTTGTAATTCTCGAAAGTTTGAAGAAACATTGTCATTAGATCCAAAAAAAAACCTTCAAACATTGAAGAAAAGGAACTGCATATCAATTTACAATTACCTTGTTTATTATAAGTTCTGCTTGCTTCACAAGTAGCAACAGTGTCTCACCTGTGGCGGAACTCAGGACAGGTACAAGTGCTGGAAGTGTTGATTGCTCAAAATCATTTTTATCCTGGAAAACAACTTAAAATATCAATCCATTATTGCCCTTATATGAATTTGTTTACTAATGATACCCTCAAACAAACCAAACAGAGGTCAATTGTTCCAACCCTAGCATTAACTCAAAATGACATCTATAGATAGACCAAACTTAAACTTTTCATTTCCTAAACTATAAAAACAAGATAAACCAGATCACTAAAGGCTATTTCTTAAAAGTTTGTATCCAAATAAAGCAAGGAGACACGTCATTTTTGCTAAGGTGAATTTCCTTAAAAAATAGAGAAAGATAAACATAAAATATAAAGAGAAAGGAGATACTACAACATAAGGGATAAGATATCACGTAAAATTTAGAACTAAATAGAGGGTCTCAAAAATAAAAACTTTCTATGAATAGGGAGAAAGACACAAAGATCAAGAGGGAAACCTTTGAATGTGGGTACTAAGTGATTTGGACTTGTGTACATCCTGTATATTTATACAATGTGTACAAGGCATTTATAATTAATTGTGTAGCTGTAAGTACAATTAAGTACACCTAATGCTCACACGATTCTAACGCATGCACGGCTAATATCCACACTATTCTAACACACCTTCGTCAAGCTAGAGTATGCATGTCATACTCACCAAGCTTGTCACATGTATAGCTGATTCAAGTACCTTTGAGAGAGACTAGGTAAATATATCTGCTAGCTTATTGTTTGAGTTAACAACAAAAGTTGCAATGCTTTATGAAAGTGCCATCTCTTGAATAAAATGACAGTCAACTTCTATGTATTTTATTCTCTCATGAAAAACTGAATTAGAGGCTATTAAAAATATAAACCATTCATCGGCTTGCACCAAGCCGCTTAAGCTTTTAGGAGAATTGGCCCTTACAATGGTATCAAAGCCTCTACGACCAATTGGTCAAGGAGTACAAACCTACCACCCCTAATCTTCTATAAGAATATTATTTTGGCATGAGGTTTGAATGGGTCTACGTGTTGTCCATGCTTCAAGCCCAAAGGTTATCCGGGTGTGGGGGAATGTTATAAATACACAACATAAGCATTTAGGAGAGTTAGCCCTTTACAGAATATACAATGCTACTTGATTGTCTCAAATAAACTTCATATTATCTACCTCTACATATATGGACTCTTGTTGCAATTGCTTCAAGTCTTCACAACGATAAAAGTTCACAGGTTTATGTGGGCATTGCCTCGATACTGAAGCTTCAACACTTGACCTCGCAACATCTTACTTCTTACTCTTCCAAGACACTAGGTTGCCTCCAATAAAAACACAGTTTCCTGAAGTGTTGTTCCTCTCAGCTACCCATTCAGCATCTATATAACTAACCACACAAGTACACCCTCTATCTTGATATCCTCTATCTTTATTACAACCATCCTTTGCATGGTGTCCTTTGATGTATATGAGAACCACAACATCCCAATGAGTACCATGAAGCCTGTAAACACTGAACAACAAACATTCACATCAAAGGAAATATCTTGCCAAGTTATTGTTAAACAATTTAGCTTCCCAAGAAGTCTTCAATATTTACCAGGACTTGATAAGCGTTCCTTTTGTCCTAGTAGGAGCTTAACATTCGGATCCATCCACGTATCATCAGGCTTACAATCAAACATGTCTATTTCTTGCAATATATCTGCAATATATCCAAGGCATACTTCATGAGGTGGCAACACTAGCACTAGATTAAGCTACCTCAACAACAGACCCATTCGTGCATCCAAGGCATACTTTGCAAAATTTTTACCCATTAAAAACTTTCTTTCTTCTCATTATCTTAGGATTTCCACTTTTGCAAAGACTTGAATGAGAAGGAAGCCAATGGGCTAGAATCTTCTAGTATTGTTCCTTCTCAGATTTCTACCCACCCACAGAGGAGGGTTTTGAACGTGAATTGCTAGGGAGAGCTTTCCTGAAAATAATTTTTCCATTTTGTTACTCGCTCCCCAAGTCATCAAAGATTTCTTCTTGACAAACAGATTTGGAAGTCTAAAGCTCCCTTTGAGGTGAAGTCTTTTGTCTGGATAGTGGTACACAATAGGAATAATACCAATCACTTGTTGCAAGTTCGTAGACCTAATACTATTACTACCATTTCTCCTTACATGTTTGTTATGTTCTACTCCATCTCAAAAACAATTGAATGCATGTTTCTACACAATAAGGTGCTTTTGGAAACTGTTACAGTATAAGGGTTGGACCATTATTTATTATTATTTTGTAATTTTGTTAAACTGACAAAAGATTAAAAGGAAAGTGAGGTAAACAAAAACAAAATTCAAAGGAAGAGAAGGCAAAAGATAAGCAATGCCACTTCCTATGACAGGAATGGAACAACCATTAGCAAGAGTGACACTAGGTAATAAACAAGAGGACTGAACTGAAGAAAGAATACCTGTGTTAACAATCATGTGGTCAGTTGCACTTGAATCAATGACCCAATTGCGAGAGGAAGAAGTGAGACAAGCAGTGGGATTACCAGACTGAACAAGGGTAGAAGTAGAAGAAGTGCCAATATCCTATGAAGCCTAGAATCGATTATAAGCATCAAAGTCAGCATCAGATAAGGTTATAGTTTTGAAGCCCTGTAATAGAGGAGCAGAGATGGGTGAAGGTAAGAGACCTTTCTTGGGTGACTGCATGAAGCATAACGCTGGCCTTGAGATTGGGTGGGTTTCCCATTCAACTTCCAACAATTTTTCTTAATATGACCTCTCTCACCACAAAAATAGCAAAAAAATGGTGTACCATCATGACCATCGTCGCGTCCACCAGTTTTGCCTCGACCACTACATCCACCACCTCTACCTGCTTTACCTGCTCTACCTCCCCCTCTACTAACCAAAGCAATTGAAGATTCAGGAGAAGGTTCAGAGAGCAGCTCACGATGACGCCGTAATAGACGACAATACACATCAGCAAGTGTCACATGATTAGAACTAGTCAGAATCTGGTCGCAGGTAGCCTTAAACTCAAGATGCAGGCCAGACAAAAAACTTACAACTGCTAACTGTTCTCGTTGTAGGCGCATCTGTTTAACATCTTTAGAAATAGGATGAAAGGACATTCAATTCTTCATAGGTCCGCTTAAATTCAGTAAAGTATGCCTAGAGAGAATTCTCCTTCTGTGCCAGTGGTGAAACTCCTGTGTCACCTCATAAATACGAGACAGATTGGCTTTCCCATAATAAATAAACTCCATATACTCCCACAATTCTTTTACAGTATTGCAATTAGAAACCACATGCTAGACAGAGGTCTCAAGGGTCTTATTAATCATGCCAAACAACCGGTTATCCTCCCACAACCACTTGTCTCTTGTAGCCCGGGACTTTGAAGAGTCATTCGTCAGATGATCCTCTTTCTCAATCCCTGTAAGAAACATCCTGATAGTTTTGTGCCACTCAGCATAGTGTTTTCCATCAAACTTGTCAATAGTAATTCGAACAGAAGCAGAAAATCACCTCAGGCATAATTGTAGGCTTCATAGAAACCTCCGACTCATCAGAACTACTAGATCCGGAGTTGGAATGGTCGTCTGCCATCCCAAAAACCACAAATTCACTAAGAAATTGTCATCGTCGTCTCCAAAACACCAAACAACAATAACCCAAAATAACAAACCAAAGCAAAAGACAAGCAAGGGGGCTGGACAACACAAAACCAGACCTGTTGAGCTTCGACCCAACTCACGAAAAGTGAAAACGTCACTGGGCTCGATTGAAATCCATCAAAAATTCCCAAAAATCCCGTCAAAAAGACCAACGGCTGCAAAAATCGTACTTTGGCTGGCCAAACCTCCAAGAAAACGGAAGAACTCCACCACCCAAACCTGCATCACCCTGCGTCGCACCCCTCTGGCAAGCGTCGACACCTCTGGTTGCTGGAAAAGCCCCCCACTGCACTCCTAGCTGTGAATCAGCGCATCAGGCGCGAAGAACACGCCCCAAACAGCCTTCAAAACCATAAAATCGTGCTCTACAGTGCACAAAAAAAAGGCTCTTTCTAAACTAGGAAAGTAAGTTTTTTTTTTTTTTTAATTTCAAATTTTTGTTTTGGGCAGAGGAAGCTAGGATTAATGTTTTTCTAACTAGCTCTATGTACCATCTTAGAGAAGATGAGAAGAGAATTAAGAATGGAAATGACTAGCACATTCCTGTTAGTCTCCCTATCTCTATATTTATATGAAAAGATAAAGATAAGTACAAGAAAGATAGGCCCAACCCAATAACAAAATAATAATAAATAATAATCCAACCCTTATTCTCTAACAAAATATAAATAAATTATTTATATATTAAATAAATAATTTAATAAATATTTCAAATCACTTAAAACTTGAATACAATAAATTTTCAACTTTCCTCAAAAAACTAGTTTTGCAAACTACTCATTGTTCAATAATCACAAGCAACTCTTGGCCTGTAGCATTCCTTAATTTCATGCCCAAGGCATCTAGAATGGATCGTAGGTCTCAGTTGTCCCTCTCACTTCCTAAATATCTAACAGTATTGAAAATATCCCTGGTCTCTATCTACCCTTTGACATGGGAATTTGCAGCAATTGCATAATTCCAATCAGGTAGTGGTAGGACGTGAGAACTAGGCACAATACTGCCACTCTTATTCACTGTATTAGTATAAACAGACAAGTCGGTTGTATGTTGATCAAAACCAAGAAAATTGTAGAACCATAGAAGCAACAGGAAAAAAGGAAAAGGAACTAAAGAAATACCCCTATTTGGGTGGAATCTATCAATTATCTTCTATCAATACTCAGAAGATTAGTACTGATTTGCTGGAGATTGACAAATGTCAGCCACATGAGCCGCTCACTCTTCATGGTAGGTATCAGACAATAAGGAGACAAGAAAATGCAGTCCCCCCTTCCACTAAGATGAATAACTTATCACAAGTACAACACCATTGTCTCAAACAAATCAAGACCAAAATCCACACCTACGCATCCAATGATGCTGCCATTTTCATCATTAAAATTTCAAACGACAAAGGAAATTAGACAGAATTACCACAATATGAAAGACTGATAAATAGCCAAGATAAATAATCATGCTCAACTAACAGCCATACCAGAACAATAATATATTATTCTATTTTATAAAATCCATCACATATATATTTGTGTGTGTGCGTACTTTCATCATAGAATCGGCACACTTAGACTGTCTAATAAAATCCTTATAGAATAAGGAACCCAACTGTTGCATTGTATATAATTATTATGTTGATAATGCATACCAAATTTTAGAAAATTATAAATCCTACATGTAAATGATCAAAGGGTGGATGTTTTCATTTGTAGAGAAAGCATTTTAAACATTTATTTGAAGATATATTGATGGAAGACAAAACATTTTTGGACTAATATGAAATTTTATGAACATGACGTTAATGATATATACTTTCAATCCAATGGTGGATTTTGTGAAACATTCAACCTACAAAAAGTTATATGAGGGTGTAAGTTTTATTTTGATTTACACTGATGTCAACGGAACTTAATCTGTAAAAGTGAAGAAAAGAGAGAGATTAGTACCTGAGACTCTGCAATGGTTAAAACCATTGGCAGAATCATTGGCTGCATCACCACATTCCTTAGTTCTGCACAAAGTGGTGGAAGGACCTGCAGGGAATTTTAATTGTATCTATATTATGTTCAAGACATAGAAATCAAATGACTCAAAATTCAAGAGGGTTCAGAGGAAAGACACATCAGCAGTTAAACACTTGCATTTGGGCTTAAGTGTAAAGAAATTAGCAATTCAACACATTGGCTAGAAAGGAAAAATAAATTCATTAAGACAGAGAAGAAATTAAAAGGAATTTGAAGGATAAAGGAAACAAAAAAAGGGGAAGAAAAAACGAAGAAGAGAAAACATTAATGGAGCAACGTTGCCCAATTTCTATGCACATCTGTTAGGGAAAACCACTTAAAATGGCCATATGCTCCACAGCAAATAGAAGCCAATCACTTAATCTTAAAAGGAAAAATATTATACTATTATTACACTAAGGGTCTGTTTGGATATAGGAATTGGAGTTAAAACCTATAATTTAATTCCAGAATTGGAATTGGCTCATAATTTCAAATTTTATATTTGGGTTGGGCAAAGAATTAAGACATGAAATTGTAATTTTAACTTCAATTCCAGTTCTATTATTTGGATGTATGATATAATATTTCAAAAAATTATTTGTAGTGGTAAAATTTCAGATTAAATATATGCATACTTACTAAATATAAATTTATCATGAATAAATATAAATTTATCAAGAATAAACATAAATGTATTTTTCAGATGCTCCACTATTTTTACAAAACAATCCATCATCAAAGAATAACTAAACATCAACACAAATTCAAAATTAAATATCATCACCAAATTTGAAAACAAAAATAAATTTCTGTAATAAAATAGACACATTGTTCTTATCACAATTATCATCTTGAAAACATAGACAATATCTTCTTCAAAACGTACCTTGAATACAAAACTAAAATCAAAGATTATCTTAAAACATAGTCAATAACATTCTAAAACCAGACATTCTTCATGCCAAAAAAATTTTCTAGTAGTTCACAAAGATCATCAGCTTTGTCATTTCTTAATTTACTTCAAGATTCAAGATTTTCTAAGTAAAAGAAGAGTTTTAAGTAACTCATACTTTCTTGCATCAACAGTAGAATAATTTAGTTTCCCTCTAATTAAGATAATAGTTATTTCTTTTTCATTATTTGCTGTTTTGCTAAATTTAAAATCTAGATAGCCACAACTTTTTTAATTTCTAATTACAAATTTTGTTCTTTTGCAAGTGCATTGACTGGCAGCCTTAAAATAAAATGGAGCCAAATTGGGAGAGGGAGGGAGGGAGAGAGACAGAAAGACAGGAGGCTTTGATTCTGAGATCTTGGAATTGGTAAGTTTTAGGGTCCAGGTAAAGAATTGAGAGGAGCTTGGACTAGTTTTTTAGTTCCATGGAATTACGATTCTAAATTCTAGAAGGCCTTTCAAACATATAAATTAGAATTCGTAGACCCAATTCCAATTCCAAGCACAAATCCGTTTGCAAATGGGATATAAAATATCAATGAAAGATAGTTGTAACCAAGTTTAAATGATAGGGAATGTTCTGAATTGTAGTCTCTTTTGGGTCTCCTTGACTCTGTCTACTTGTCTTCTAATTTGGATAAAGGATTTGGTCTCTTTATCCTTCTGGGGTGTTTTCATGCAAATCCTTTTCCCAATTTCCAACTCATTAATTGAATAGAGCTACTTTCCTTCTTGATAAACTCCTTTGCAAGTCCAAAGCTCCCTCTAAGGCCAAGTCTTTCGTTTGGACTACACTACTTGATTGAATTGAATCTAATGACATGTTGTAAGTTCCAAGGCCACATAAGGCTCTTTCCCCTAATATGTGTGTTATATTGTTATGTTTGGTGCTTGTTTAGAATCACTTCCTCATATGTTCTTACAATGTTTTGCTGCTATTTCTTTATCAAATATGTTACTCAGCCATTTTAGTGAATGTTGGGTGTGCCCTAGGTCCTTCAACCAATTTTTAGGGACTAGCTTTAGTGGTTTTGGTAGAATTAAGAGGCCAAATTTTTATTGCAATGTGCAATCTATGCTACTATTTGGTGTATTTGGTCGGAGCGCAACACTCACATCTTTCAGTAGGTTTCTGTGGCTCAACAGCTCATTTGGAATAAGATTAGGCAATTGGCTTCTATTTACTGTAAAGTACATGGTCTTTTAAAGGGGGCTTCCAAAACAGATATGTAGAGAGATTAGGTAGCTTTGCTCTATTGAAATTTTCTCTTTTTGTTGTTTGATTTTTTTTTTTCTCCTGTTTTTGCTATGGCGGATCCCATATCCTCCATATTCCTTGTAATTTTCTTCACTTTGATTATGATGTTCAGGAGGCTTCCAGACTTACTAATTGGCTGGTGTAGTTTATGGTGTCCTCTATATCCATTATTAGGAACAAAATTTTATGATCTGAAAATGAATGCTTGTTTATTTTGCAATAATTATTTTGCATGAACAAGCAGCTCAGCTCAGATTTGATTTTGATCCCAGAGTTTTGATTTTGTTAATGTGGTTATCTGTTTTCTTCCTCTTGTGATAAATAAGTGAGACATGCAAGATAATATTGTTATTTATCAATTACTGATTTAACCAAAAAAAGAAATCAACAAAAAAATGCACTGTTGAATTAAAAGGGAAAAAGTGGAAAAGAGACTTAGAAAAAATCAATAATATTATTCTAGGTCAAGCACTAGTGTAGTAATATATCAAAGTTATAAAACTGGAACCAGTCATTGACTAGACAGAGACGCTAGTTCAATGGGTCACTAGTTCAATTAGTGAGTCACTAGTCGAACTGCATAAAAATAAATAAATTATAAATATTTAATAAATAAAAAATTACATAAAAATTAGTACAAGTAATAATTACAATGGGCTAAATGGTGTACTAATTATTGAAAAATATGTATATGTGTAAAACAAATCATTTGGAGAGGACCATATATCACCAAAACAAAATGTCACAATCGGAATAAGCTATAAGATATAAGGGGCCCATGGTAATATGAGGGAATAGTTAGAGTTTGCCATATGGTGCACATATCACCTCTATCAAGTAATCAATAAGAAAGGAGGGAATTACTCTTTATCCTTTGGTTTGATGGTTCCTGTTGGATCGAGCGCTTACCACTAGGCTAAAAGCTATAGCTATTAGTCAAGGCACAACTCTTTCTACTTAAGCCCATCAGCAAGCGCCACAATTCAATCTGACTCCAACCCTACCTGAGCCTTGCCAAGGCAGGATGCTGGCCCACTTCACCAATAACTTTTCTATTAGAGCCAAAATAGTATTCCTTCACATCTCAAATTCCTTCTTCTTTTGTTTCCCTCTTCATTTCCACCAAGTTTGAAGATCTCATCTAATGCCAAAGGGAGACTGAAGTCCAAATCAAGACCAGCTATACCCTTCAATCTTCATTCATCCCTTTGTCTTATTCATCCCTTTCTAGTTTCTCCCATGTTTCTTGGTCGAGCTAGTAGTGGTACTACACTATCATGGTATTGTGGGGTTTGCAGATTCTGTCTTTTAGCTTCTTCACACTAGTTGTTGAGTTCGGAATATGGCCGAGCTCTTGCAAGGAGGAAATGACTGTGACACAAAATTTCACAATTTTGGTTACTCGGCTAGTTTGTATAAATCAAGCCGAGTCAACAGAGTCACCCATAACCAGATAGTTTAATCTGATTTAATCTGGTTTGACTGCATAAATGATCTGCTGCTCAGACAGCAGATCAGACCAACCAAAGGACCACTTCACTGGTTAGACCGGCTGGTCCAAGTGAAGTTTTGGAACATTGCAACACAGCAATATGAAGCATCCCAAAAACTATTGACTGTTGAAGAGACAAAAAAATGAGCACTCTGCTAAAGAAAGCTGGAATTATGCATAGCCAAAAGAGTTGGTTTGAATACTACATGGCCAGAGGAAGAAGAGGCACCACTAAAATGAACAATTGGAGAGAAAGAACCACCAGAAATTTGCATGGTGAGTAAAAAATTTCCTAGCACACAATCATACACGAGAAGGCCCAAACTTCTCCAAATTCATCAAAAACATCACCTGGAAGCCTCCAACAACAAGAATAACTTCAAATTCGAAATCATGAGACACAAAAACCAAGGAAAGTATGTCTTGGAATGTGAAAAATTGAATCAAGCTCAAACATGGCTCGAAACAGCCTGAGGAAGGAAGAGAACACAGCAACACTATGCAAGAACGTAGCCAAACAAAGACAATCAAAGCCAAATAGATCCGAACACTGGGAAGTAAAGCCAAACACGCTAGAACTTAAATAAGCTAACTTGAGGCAAGCAAAACAAGTTGGAGCCAAACAAACAGGATTAGAGCCAAGCAGGGCCCATAATATGGTAACCCACACTGGAATAAGAACCAAAAAGACCAAGCTGGAGAGTGAACCCAAGCAATACACGTGGAGCAAACCCACTGTAAAAATGAAGGCACGTGGAGGCACACCAGGCAATTTCCAGCAACCATCTTCCAAGTTCCCACCAATTGGGACCCTCTAAATATGATGATAAAGTCAAATTTTCAAATAACAACCACAAAAGTGAGATCAAAGCTTGGCAGAAATGGGAAGAGTTTACATTTATCAAATCCATGATTGAGGAGTGCCGGGACAAAGCAGTCAAGGCCGGGGCTTGGCTGGAAAAGGCGAGGTGAAACCTCTAGGCTTCTCATAGAGGCATGTGAGATGGTGAGCTTTTTGGGGACAAAACTTCTAGGCTTCGCAAAGAGGTACCTTCTAAATCCAAAAGTGGGGTCAAAAATCGTTGATTAGACACCAGGAATAGTAAGAACAGGAGATAGCAGTGCCAATGGGAGGAAAAAACTAAGATTCCAAATGGCCAAAGTCAAATGACGTCCATGTCTAACAGGAACTAAAGCAGAGTGAAAACAAAGGACACCAAACTGATGAGTTCCATATTTTGGGAACCCTACATCAGATACAGTGACAAGATTAGGTCACGGAGGATGGTACCACTCTAATACCAAGTTCAAATTATAGGGAAAAGGCGAAAAAGAGAGGAGAAAAGCAGCATAATATCATTAATGTGATGAAGAGATCTCTAGTCACTAACCTAATACACCTTTTCATAATAACTATTCTAGATCAAGTACTAGTGCAGTACTACTACTCAACTCAATAAGACTCCAAAATCAATAATTATAATATTTTAAAACAATTAAAAATAAATAACTATGTCAAATAAAATATAAAGTTGAACAACCAAGACAATGAATGGGTGCATTACTAGTTTGGGAAAAAAGAGAACAAACGAGAGGCAAACATAAGTATTAACATGTAGGACATTATTTTGACATAAGATAGCTAGACCTTATTGACATGCACAACTTAGGTCAAACCTATAGTCATCGAAGATATAGGAAGACATGCATATATTTCACTTCTCATCCGACAAGACTAAGTATTATTTTTTTTGGTATGAACCAATAGTATCCCTACATGATTCAGCTCATTTGAACAGTCTTATAAGCCTAACCTCCTCGGGCTAAGAAGCGATAATGGTATGGCCCTCCCCATGAAATGCAACTCCTAGGAATCGAACCATAATTCTCATACCCAGGGATATAGTTCACTTCTGCTACACCAACATCTCATGGGTACAAGACTAAGTAATTGACAAAGGGAGAAGTATACCTAAAGTTAATTATGTACTGGGAAAAGGAAATAACATAAAATCGATTAGCAAAAGCAAATGAAACTACACATAAACTACATAGCCAAAAACCTTACCTTGTACCGCAATACACGGGAATCAAAATCTTTCCACATATCTGACAATGCTTTTAAGAACTCTGACTTCTGCATGTTATCTCTTTCCTGCAGGAAAGAAAGACACATCATCTAGAACTTCAACTTTTGCAATGCATCTGTTCTCTCTCTCAGAGGCATGCAGTATTACAACTTCAGTTTATCTCATGCAATTGCTAACAAGCTATTAGGATGAAAATTCTTACAAGCATGTGGTCAAGGAAGCGCAGAGCACGCAACCTAGTGTCATTCCGAAAGAATGGCGAGCCTGCAAAAATGAGAGGCACTTATCCTGTAATGATAAAAATAATAGTAATATAAAGGAGGCAAGAAATACAACAATTGAGCCGGAGAGTAAATATTATGTTCACTGGACTGTCTGCCAGCTTCAACAACCAGCAGAATTACACTATCTTGAATGCAATATTCAATAGTAACTGTTTCATTACCAAATAACTTAATTTTCCATTTTGTGGTAATGGGTATCTTATGAGGCAGACTTACCCTTGCAAACCCAGTGAAATCTTCTGGTAAACTAGCACCCCATATAATGAAGGTCATGTTAGTTTTATGTAATCACACTATGATACAATGTTCCTTTGAATCACATCCGTAACTCGACATATTAAGAAGATAACTTCAGGTGTTAACAAAATCTCAATAAGTTTAAAAACTTTAGAGTTTGATCTCATTTGAATTGACATGATACTTTTTTGTAGTTTGATGAGAATGCTGCAGCTCGAGTTCTTTATTAAGATCCTGAAATGTTAATTGAAGGAGTTTTGCAATAGCATAGCTTTCCATTAATCGAGTTACATTTTACCCAATTTCTTCAAGAACAAGAAGTGAAGGTGAAACACTCCTAACAATTGCCTGACAAGGTAGCCAATTTGTAAATCATCAATTTAAAGTGTAGATTGATTACTCACTGCACGTCTGACATGATCAAGACCTTTCTCTTCAGATCAGACTCCAAAATTTTAATTAAAACGTAACTGCTGAAATTTCTTTTATAATAAACAGTTTTGGTGTCATGCCGCTTTTATTTTCTATTCAAGGAATGGAGAAAATTTTAACATTCACCAAGCTACCTTTACCTGTAAAATCCATTGCTGTTGGCCTGGAAGACTCATTTGGAGATAGCATCCTTTGCAAGTCAGGAACCAATTCCGATGGGATAGAAGAGAAAGCATCACTGGATAAGTAAGTCAAGGTATTTATGTACTGCAAAAGTAGAATACCAGAATTTCTTATTACTTTCTAATGACTGAAATAAAAGAGCCTGCATTATTTTCCCGGAGTAATGAACTTCTAATCTTTTTTCTTTCTACAAAAAATCTATTCAACAAATGAAATAGTGAACAAAGTCTTTTTCCAAGGTTATATCCAATTGCATGTTTCGCATCCAGTGAAATGTATTAAATCATTAATACAATTGTATTCTCTCTGGAGACTAGCACATATCAACCATTGCCAAGAACCCACAATTGTCATATTACTTTAGCACCCTTTGAACCATAAAGAAATTTAACCAATATTGAATACCTTTTAAGAAATTCTGAAAGAAGAAATAACTTTCATTGCAACTAATTGTTAGCATACTAGTACACTTGTAATGTTAGTGTTGACTATTGTACAACAGGGCATTTCAGTACTTTTATGTATCTCACCTAACACTGTAATGTCTATAAATAAACACCCCTAACCAATATTGGTTATGGCTTCTCAAACACACATTTCTATCTACAAGGTATCAATCACTATCATCCTAATTCTTCTGCTGCAGCTCTGATCATCTCAATCCTCACCCTTTCTCTCTTTTCCCTCTCTTTTTCTTTTTTCTTCCACATGATGTGTGACTCACAACACAGCTAATTATCAAGTGCACCCTAAAGAATCACAGTTGCATGTGGTTGTTTGACCACAGGAGCGTCACACATCACAGCAAATATTGTTTGTCATGACGATGGCTGTAATGACCAGAAGTGAAGCAATCACACCAGGTGAGGTCAGAATCTGTCGTGTGGGCCCAGAGAGACACAAAAGCTGAAGCTCATGCAAATAAATCTTTGATAGGTGCAATTGCTGCAGGAACGTTTCTCCGGTTTCTTCACATTGTCTTTTTCTAGAGCCCACTCTTGTTCATCAGACCAGCTGCATCTTAAAGGAGAGTAGGTGGTTCTGGTTTGAGCAATTCTTAAGGTGAATGATAACTCAACTTTGTGTGATCTATGATCTGACTCTTTGTGATTTGGTACTGTCTTGTTTCTGTTTATTTGTATTTCTGTTTGCTGTATACCTCAACTTTGTACAATCATGGCACCCATCTAACAGCTTGACACAACACCAAGACCAGCTTCCCTATCTCCAGATCCAGATTCTTTGCGAGCAAGTACTTTTTCTATTACTTCTTATGTTCCTTACCATGGGCTTTCCCCTTCCTCAGTCTTTGCAGAATCTCTGGACTCTTGTGGTTCCTACCACTGTACTTGAGGCTTTGCCCCTTGTAGTATATATAAGACCATTAGAATAGTAGTTTGAATTACATCTAATATCAAAATAATATATTATTGTTAACCTCCTTTCTCTCTTTTACTCCCTCCCTAAACCCTTTAATTTCAACAAGATTGAAGATGGAAAAGTCATGATAACTAAGCAAGATATCAAGGAAACATGGAGCGGAGCAGTTATTTCTACAAGTTATTCAATGAAGGGCATGCAACAACAATAGACAAGAAGAGTTTAACCACTAGAGAGGGTGATGAAAATTATGTTTTTATCATACAATTTGAGGTAAAGGAAGCACTAAAGAAGATGGACAACTATAAAGCACTTGGACTAGATAATATACTCATTGAAGTTTGGAAGTGTTTTAAGGGAGAAAGATATAACTTGGCTTACTAAGTTGTTCAATGAGATAATGAAGTCTAAGAAAATGCCAGATGAGTGGAGCAAGAGCACTTTGATATATATTTACAAGAACAAGGAGCCATACAAAATTATACAAACTGCAAAGGGATCAAGCTCATGAGCCACACAAATTAAACTGTGGGAAAGAGTAATCAAGAGAAGATTAAGACAAGATGAGACATGCATTTCAGAGAACTGATTTGGTTTTATATTAGGAGGTCAACCATGGAGGCAACATACCTATTATGGTGTTTGATGGAAAGATACAAAAGGAAACAAAAAGACCTACACATGGTCTTCATTGATCTAGTAAAGCCAATGATAGGGTGCCATAACTAATCCTGTGAAAGGCCCTAGAGAAGAAAGGAGTTCATATCTCATTTATTTGAGCTATAAAGGATAAAAATGATGAGGCAATGACTAGGGTGCGAACGCATGGAGGGATCACAGAAGATTTTCCTTATAACTATAGGATTGCACCAAGGGTCAACTTTGAGTCAATACCTTTCTACCTTACTATTGGGCATACTTACTGGGCATATCCAAATGCCAGTGCTTCAAACCATGCCTTTTGGAGGTGATATGATCCTAGTGATGAGTTGAAAGGAGTAAATTGTAAACTTGAGTTGTGGAGAGAAGCTTTGAAATCAAAATTTTTTTGATTAAGTTGATGAAAAATGGAGTATTTGTAAAGCAAGTTCAACAAGACGCAAGTTAGCAATGTTTTGGAAGTGAAATTTGGGAATCACATCTGTTAGACACGATGAATTGGACCAGCTCTCTGTTGCTACAAGGATCTGCCCGAAGCTTGCAGAAAGGTTTAATGGTCCTTTTCGTCATACTTAAAAGGGGGGAGCCAGTAGCATACAAACTCCAGTTGCCAGAAGACTCTCACATTCATCCGGTTTTCCACGTTTCCTTGCACGAACATGTCATTGGAGATCATCCAGCGGTAACTGAACTACCAGCAGATTTATCCGCAACCAGTGAACCTTCTCACATCCTGGAGATCATCCTAGACAAGCGTACCATCTCTTGCTCAGGTACAGCAATGCATTAACTTCTGGTGCAGTGGCAGGGGAGAGCTATTGATGAAGCAACTTGGCTGGACCTTGAGGATTTCACTGGCCATTCCCACTTTCAGCCTTGAGGACAAGGCTGCTGTTAATCCGGGTGGCAATGTTAGACACAACAAATTGGGCCAGGCCCTAAATGAAGAAAGGCCACGTCAGCGGTTTGTTTACACAAAAATGAAGAAGGGAAAAGGAACAGCACAGAACCTGATCAAAACCCATTACTGGAATAAGCATGACGAATCTTTTAGAGAGGTTTAGTGGGAGAGAGATCACGTGTACAGGGGGTTATAAGGGGTATGGTAAGGAGAGGAAGGGAGAGAAAAAATTATGATTAGTTTCAGCACTTTCACTGGGGGCAGGGCCTAGTCTTGCACGGGAGTATCTCCTGGATATTTATTTTTTCTTCTTTTTCTTGCTGATTTCTGATTCAGTCTCTATATTTGAACCTGTCTGTGAAAAGGATACCTCCTTTGACTTGTAATCAAACTTGTTCCTAACTCTATCGACATCATACCACAAACTGCACAGTTTAGTTATTTGGATTTATCTTACAAAGTGATGGGGAGATTGAAGGGAGAGTAACACATAGGATTCATGCTGGGGGATGAAAACAAGCAATGCTTCAGGCCTAATTTGTGATCGCAAGGTGCCTATCAAGACTCAAAGGAAAATTCTATCGAACAATTATACAAGACCAGCGATCCTCAATGGTAGTGAATGTTGAGGAGTAAAGTGCCAACAAGAGCAAAAAATTTAGTGGATATGTAATGTTGTAGTGGATGAGTGGACATACAAGAAAAGATTCAATCAGTAATGAATGCATGCCAAAGAAAGTTGGGGTAACCCCTACAGAGGAAAAGATGACAGAAACTCACCTAGAGGGTGGTTTGATCATGTGAGAAGAACAACAGAGGCACCAATGATAAAAGTGGATGAAATGGAAGATAGTCCGATTAAAAGAGGCAGAGGAAGACTAAAGAAAACTTTAGGAGAAACCATTAAAAAAGACTTGCTTTAAATGAATTTATTGAAACTTAGGTTTTTGATAGAGCCCAATGGCGTCATTTGATCCATGTAGCTGACCCCACATAGTGGGATAAGACTATGTTGAACAAGAAAAACAAGGACAAGGGACATGAGACAGTTATGTCCTTTTGTAGAAAAAGAAGAATTACAATATCATCAAACAATCATATCACCACCAAATTTTGCATGAAGCACCCTCAAGAAAAAAAAAAATGTCAAATAGACTCCAATACTGCAATTGCATATAAAATCAGCCAAGATTTGAGTGTTCCTTGATTATTGATCACCAAACAAGTATACAATTACCAAACCTTCATTTTCTAGACAAATTCAGATACCAACCAAAGTAACATAAGCTGAAGTCTATGAATAAGGTAAACAGAAGGATATATACATACCATCTTCACATTGTTGCGGCAGTCAAACAAAGGCTTGCGAGTGATTAAATGGTAGGCAAGGCAATCCAAAACTGAAAATATCAGAAGATGACCCAACTGAAGACACACTGCTCCGCACCAGCTCAGGAGCAGTGTAATTAAGTGATGGCTGAAGTGGCAGAATAGAATCCTCAACATCATATTCCTATGCAGTAATCAAAATGAAATAAGATACAGGTCATTTGACATTTGCTTTGTTCCAGAGGATGTGAATAAGATACAATAGTATAATTGGCCAATGACCAGTTAACCACTTAGAAATGATAGCATTCTTTTTGGCCTTCTTAAAAATGTCAAGATGCCTATATTACAAAAATTGCCAAGAAAAGCATAATTGCCACGAGGTAGGGAGCTCAACAATCATGTGCAACAAAGAATGATCATGCAGGCAGGATTACAAAATGCAGAGACGTCCCAAAGCATAAGTGTAAGATTACTTGAAGTTATAGCTAGAGCAGTGATTTGTGGCTAACAAGTGGCCAAAGGAAAGAAAAAATGAGTTGCAGATGAAGATGAAAACAACATATGCATGAGTTACTCTACACAAGGTTATATGATCACAACCAAATGCATATCGGAGATCTGTAGAGATGTGCTAACATTTAATACAAAAATTAGACAACATATGCAACTCCAAGTTCCTTTAATGTCAGGTCCATTATCCCATAATTAAGTGTAATATCACAGGGTATGTTGACATAAAAGACACCAGCTAAAAGACAATATAGTAAATCCGAATCTTATCAAATGTTTCACGCACAGCATAATGGAAGGCTTGCAGATTAGCCACATCACCAGAGGTCTGAGCAGCTGAAATTGCAAAACCAAATCCACTAAGTTTCCACGCTCCGCTCAACGTGATAAGAATATTCTGCAAAGAGTATAAAATTTGTATTCAATAAACCCATTCAATATTTTCATGATAGAGGAACAAGAAAGGACTAGTACCAAAGGTTAACTGGAAAACCAAACAGGAATACATATCAACAATGTGATACAGTTATAGGTACAAAATGATACATCAGCAAAAATTCCAAAGAGAAAATTATATTTTCAAGATTATTTACAAATACAGACGAATGAAAATTAAGTCAGCAAAAAATTCAGGTCAAAGAAATTTAAAAAGTATTGGTCTCTTAAGCTACTGATCTTTATGTTACCATTATAATTTTGATGAGAAAAGAGGAAATCATTATTGTTTCTCGTACTACAGTAAGTGAATGAAATTGACACAGGTCTTAAAACAGACATCAACTGCAACAAGTACTCGTCAATTGTAAAAGGAAATCTCCAAAATATTCAACTTAGATGTCATGCCCCTCATTGGTATTGTTTGTTTGCAGCATTACAAAGATGAAGGGGGCAAAAGATCAAGTCAAACTAATGAAAAGAATTATTGTAGGGGGAAAAAAGCTGTTACCTCAGGTGATATAGCTCGATGAATAAGATGAGCATGGTTATGGAGAAAGTCCAAGGATTCTGCTATCTGAAGTAAACCATGCTTCACCTCCAACAGTCCCATTTCCTGCAAAGTAGAAGCTTTTTCATAAGCACACAGATTTCCAGATCAAGGGTAAACTGGTAAAGACCAAACCCAAATCCAAGAATGTACTAGATACTTCTCCATTAAGTCAGAAATTTCTCGAGACACACATTCACAATTACACATTAAGAAAGGAACCTAGAATCAGGCATTAATCCATGTGGACAGAATTATTTTGAAAATAGTTTCATAAGCAAACACAGAAACTCCATGTACAATATCAGAGCAAGAAAAGGCATAACATAAATAGGAACAATAAGCAACAGACATGCATGCATGCACACAAAATAACAAGTGTAATCAAGTTCAACAGGCAACCTTAATAAACAAAAGACTCCAGTCCAGCAAAATATCAAGATAGACAATTTAACTAAGCATGAACAGTAGACAACTTTTATTAATATAAATACACAATTCAATTAAGCAGGAGCAGTAGACAAAACTTTTATCAATATAAATCCCAGCATGCATGCATCTCTCTATCTTTTGAGTTACACCTAACTTCCATTCCATCATGAAAACACTTTTTTAATAAAATCCATACAATTTAAATACTAAAGCGGAAAGAATAATTTTTTCCTATCAAATTTATTAATGATCAACCAATAGTAAGGAAATAAATTGACAACAAATGACAAGATAAGATATAGTAAGGATTATTAGCATTTAATAGGCTTAGAGTTAATTAATGTTTTCATCCCTAAAAGATCATATTAGATCCTTCAAATTTTGTTTAAATAAATTGATCACATCATTCTCCAAATTTGACTCAATCAAGTCCTTTTAGGGACTAAATTGAAGTAAACCTAATTTTAGAAGGCTACATTTCCTTCTTAGTTGACCCAAATTTGAAGAATGATGTATTCAACTAAAGTAAATAATCTTTAGAGGACTAAATCAAAGTCACAATCATGGTTCAAATTATGGACCACATAACTTGATGCAGCCGCAATATCGCGGTTGCAACAGTGTCTGCAATGGCATCACAGAAAAATTTCCATGTTGTTCAAACTTGAAAAAATTTCATGGCCACAACCCATATTACAATAGCCGCAACTTGCATCACAGTAGCTGCAACCCGCAATCACAATAACTGCAACACTCACAATTGCAATAACCGCAACGCAACCACGACCACGACTGCAACCCTAGTTTAACACCACAGATCACAACCATGCCATGAAAAATAGTCCCCATCATTGAATACTAAATACAGGAATAATTTTAACCAAAATCAAGGTTATGATGGTTAAGCAATAGAGCAAGGGCAAAAAACCAAAGATACTAGTTGCGAGGTGAATGTGGAAAGAAGTGGTGGTCGGTGAAACATTATAGTGCCAGTAACAGGGCCACGTCAGCAGCAGTAGATGATATGGATGATAAAAGCCATATGCTTAAATCTTGTTTATATTTAGAATATCTTTAGAAGATCTTTAGAATATATTGTGGAATCAATTAATGCTCTAATTGATGAAGCAATTTAGGAGTCATATCATAATTTTATTATATTTCCTGATTTATTTCCTTATTTGATTAGGGTTACTAATATAAATAAAGGTTAATGCTTTGTCTTTTGTAACATATCAACACATCTAATATATTTATCACATTGTTCTCTATTCTCCTTTCTTCTTTCTCCCTACCTAAACCCTATAATTCCAACAAATCTAAATATCTAAAATCCAGGCTAAATGTTTTTATGACACTTTCTGTATTTCTGCTTATTTCATATATTTTCAATGACCCTTTGTGCATGGATGGAAAGGGGCTTTCCTCCCTTTTGGAGGTCGCATTAATCTTATTCAAGCCTCTTCATCAAGTATTCCTCTTTCTAACTTGTCTCTCTTCAGGATACATGTTGGAGTGGAAGAAAGAGACATGTTGGAGTAGAAGAAAGAGTAGAGAAAATCACAACAGACTTTCTCTAGTCAGGAGTGGAGGATACCAAGAAGGATCACTTACTTAATTGGGACATGAGCTGCAAGCCTACAAAGGAGAGGAGCTTTTGGTCTTGGTTATTTGGTGTATAAGAATATCGCCTTAGCTAGCAAATGGTTATGGAAAAAGACTCTGGAATCATATTACTTTGGCATAAAGTACTTTAGAGCAAGGTAATGGGTGGGATGCCAGAGTTGCAACCAATGCAACCCATTCCAATCCTTGAAACTTTATCTCACAGGTTTATGCATCATTGATCATTCTCTCCTTTAGGTCGGGGATGGATCTCATAGTAGATTTTGGGAAGATTTATAGGTTGGAGATCATCTTTTTTTATTTCCTCACCTTTTATCATCTATCATCTCTGCATCACTATCCCAATAGTTGTAGATATTTTCTCCAGGATTCTTCCATTTTTGGGACTTTCCATTCTTCTGAAAACCTACTGATAGTGAAGTTTTGGAACTAGAATCTCTTTTGGTTTATTTGGCTCTGCTTGCTCTTCTTTAGTAGATAGTAGGATATGAACTTTAGACTCCACTGTAGTGTTTTCTTGTAAATTCTATTTTCAGTTCCTAACTTCATTTTTTGGATAAAAGAAGAATTCAGTAAGAAAGGAAATAGAACAAAAAAGGAGCATCAGGAACCTAAGGTTGCAAATAAAATACACAGGAAACAAAAAAGAAAAGGGAAAATGCATCAGCTCAAAAGAGAAATCCTGTCAAACATAGAAACACGCTTGAAAAGCCATGAGCAGAAACCCACAAGGAACCAAAGAAAACAAGCCTGTCTCATAAAAGATGCATTGGAAGAAATTTATGGCTAAGACTTCCGGAATTACACCCTAGCCAAATACAACACACTCCAGTAAAATGGGTACAACAATAAAGCATCTTATTGTCCTTTCTACACTCAAAATATAACGAATAGAGAAAAAGACTTCCAAATAGGCAGACACATCAATGCAACTATGTTGCACGGGTACGGGCACAATACGATATGATACAATACATAAAAACAATAATTTTTTAAAAAAATTAAGATACGGGCACAGCAATATATATTAAATAAAATATTTATATTTATATATGTAAACTATTTATATATGTACCTTAACTCAAGTCTCATGCATTCTCCCTCTCCCTTGCTCATTTTTCTTTCCCATGTTCTTCTCTTCTCCTTGGTGAGAATGAAAATTTGCTATTATGTGCGATGATTTTGAAGAGTAAGATTGCAAGAGTGAGAATATGCTTTGAAGGATGTAATTAGGGAGAATAAGACTTGAATTTGTATTCTAAATATTTCAAGTAGCAGTACTTTGAGGGCGATAGATATCCCAAAAAAAGGATACGCCAAAAATATGAATGCAGGCATATCGTACAAGTATCAGTATCGGATACGAATACGATACAAGCATATCACCAATTTTGGAGTATCCATGCATCATAGTCAAGCAATCTCCAAACAGCTTACTCCAAAGTTACCAAGCTACCACACAATGCAAAAAGAGGTGGCTATTTGTTTCATAACTTCTGAAGCACATAACACAAACATCAAGAGAAAGGGCCTTATGAGGAATACACATCAAGTAACAAATCCTTTGTGTATCAGATTAATTACCGTCCAAACAAAAGCCTTAACTTTATGAGAGCTTTGACCTTCCAAAAAGAATTAGTTAAAGCTGAATTTTGTGGAGAAGGATTAGAAATAAGAAACCAAAAAAAGATTTATTAAGTAAAATAAAATATGTTGAAGAAGTAGAAATTCCATGAAAGGGGCTCATCAATAGAAAACAAAATCTAGATATCAAAGCATTATGCAATAAAGTCATTGACAGAGATCCGAAAAGGATTATTCCCCCAACCAATCCTCCCAAAAATGAAAGCATGAGCCATTCCGCACTCAGAGAGAGCAAAAAATAAAAAGAGGGGTAAAACTAAGAAATGAACTTCCAGTGACATGCAAAAGTAGCATTGACCCCAAGCTTTACATCCCAACCATTCTGATAAAGACCATACTTAGTGCTTAATGCTTATCAACGTATGCCAAAGAGAATAAAAGTGCAATAACCACTTAGCCAATAAGAAAATTTCCATCTTTTCATAGCTGTACTTTCCATCTTTCCAGTTCAAGAAAATTTCCTTTTCTATCATAAAAAAAGAAAACAAGAAACTGCATTTGAATAAGCACATACAGAAATTTGATATTTCTTACAAAATGCATGGCTTACCATATAATAAACTCTCCTTAGTTCATTTTTATACACAAATTTTAAGCCAAAAAATATGCTGAAAATAGCTTACTTGGGTCTAATCAGCTGTTTCAATAAGTTCATCCAAACATAACAAAACTTTTCAATAACTAGGACTTGTAATTCAAAAATATTTAACCGAGGCCACAAAATTGCAGAGAAAGAGATTCTTGTCTGCATCCACTTCTCCACAATGAGCCAGGGCTGTCCAAAAGCTGTTTAGGCTCCCACAAAGGAGCCAATAACAAGCCAAACCAACACCTGATTAAGCCCCAGGTAGTAAGGAACCTCCATCCAAGCACCAAGCAAACCAGGCATTTGAGCCCTCACATGAGATAGGACAGCAGGAGGGTTAGGATTTAACAGGTTAGGCTCAGGATTGATTGGATGGTTAACGGTGGAAACTTTCTGACTTGAAAGGATATTGGAGTTTTCAGAGTGCGGAGGCAAACAGTCATCTCCTTTTTGCATTGTGAAGTTTCTTGGCAGCTCTGGAAATCTGCTTTTTAGCATTTTGGGAGCAATGAGTCAGTCAAGGATCTTTGGACAAATTTAGTTGATGCCATACTTGCTGAGTTCCTCAGAACTCACTCTTATTTAATTATTGTGCAGGATCTTAATCAGTGAGAGTACAGACTCGTGGAAAGTTATTAGTTTAGTTTGGGCAAATTCGAGTTTAATGTCAAGTGAACAAAAAAACCCCATTCTTTCTGTATATCCAACAAAGAAAAATAGCCACTAGCCAAGCTTCACAAAGAAGCTAAGACCACTATTTCCCATAGAAGCACTAATGGCGAGAAATTATCCTTGAAAACTTCGGCTTTAATTAGCACTGTCAAAACAGGCCTAGGCCACTGAGGCAGCCCATTTAACCCATTATCAAAGGAGGGTTAAGAGTTTACCTTTATAGCCAAATATAATTCCAAGCCAAACTGGCCAGACCCATTTTACCACACAGGCTGACAAGGTCAAGCTGGGCTGGCCTTTTTTAATGAAAATTTCATTTAAAAAAAATGGAAAGAGAAAAAAACGAGAGAGACCAGTTATGTTCAAAAAAAAAAAAAAAAATCAGTTCTCGCCCATCCCCCATGATCACAACAAAAAGACAGCCTCTATTGGCACACTTCACTGCAGTATTGCAGCAGAAACAGTAACTTTTTTTCCAATTTGCACTTTCATCTAGTTTATGGATGCTCCGGGTATCTATAAGAGATTGATGCAAGAGCATCAAATAAAAAAGCTCAAGTCTTGACACCACATTTTATCCAAGCTAAAACATTCTTATTTTGCTGCCAGGAGGCCCAAATTGAGCCCAATTTACCATGAACATTAAGCCCAAGATCAAAAATGGCACGTGTAGTCATTGGAAAGATCTACACATCAACTTTCAAATGAATCAAGTTTCATTTAGTTTCATATTTTCTAGAATTAATTAGATATTTTCTTAAAAATCAGCCAGGAGAGTCTCTAGTCAAAATTAGTATTTAATACATAGTTGAATGACTCCTGAACCCGTATCAAATTGCTAAGCATGAAATTAGTCTTTGATTATCCATTTTCCTATTTTTGGAGGGATTCCAGGGCTATTTATATATAGGCTTCTCATGTAACATACCACATAGGCATATCAAGTGATTATTCTAAGGAATTTGGAGAGTCTTTTCTGCTTTCTTCACTAACTTCTGTATCTCTTGGAGTGGTTACCATTGAGTGATGAACTACATCTTAGCATTTTTGCGTCTCTTTGGAGGATTCCAAACGATGGTGAGTGCATCTTCTATGCATCTAGGATTGTGGATTCCTTACAGTGGTGGGCATTTTATCTATCCCAACCCAATATTTCACCTCTTGTTCCTACCTACTAGTACCAAACACTTAACAGTTTCACATTGGTTCAAGATCTTCCTGTAGTCACTTTCCAGAAGGATATCTGTGATTTTTTCACAGTTCAAAATCTCATGTTTCACCCGGTTTTGAAATCACTACAATCCAAGCTTTCTACAAAAGATATTATCAGTTTTAGATTAATACCCTTCAAATCTGAAAATAGCCACTTCTTTCCTCTTGTACCATTTGGCTGGTATCAACAATACCAAAAAAAAATATGATCGAAACAAATAATGGATCTTGTGATAGAAACAAAGCAGAGGAAGAAGGAAAAGGAGAGCTTCGTCTGGGCATAGCCTTTCCCCAGTGATGGCAACCACCACCAAGCAGGTGGAAGGTTATTACAGTGCACATGGAGCATGTTACAACAGCGCTACATGAAGTTCATACACTACAGGTGTAGCATAGCACAATAATATAGGGGATACTAGTGCTATAGTTCGCTAATAATATCCAGGGACCAATCAAATATTTTTTTCTAAGTAATGATGGCATGTATTCTACAGAAGATGGCATCTCTATGCTAAGTTCAAAAGGCAGTAACTTGGATTGATAACCTAAAGATATGCAGTACATCTCAATTTTGAGAATCATTTGAAGAAAACAGACACTTCCACATATCACACAGCACTGTAGTACTAAGAAGAGCAAAGAGAGGAATCATGCATTGCCTCTTCACAATGTGAGAGACAATAGAAAGCATTAATGCCACCAATAAATATACAGTAGCAGTGAAGCCAAATACTTCTCTCTTTCCAAAAGGAAATTGCACAGAAATCCCACAGTCTATCACAGATTCATAATCCTTAGCATAAATTCAATAATGTTATTCACCAAATCATATAACAATACATTATTACACACAGAATCAGCGACGCAATCACAAGATCACATATCAAAGCTTCACAAAATTCAAAATTTTCATCTACTAAACCAGCAAATCCAAATCGAATTCCGCTACCTACCGTTCCTCTGAGCTCCTTCGGAACAATAGGAATATTCTCCAGATCTCCAAGAGTATTAGCGACGGAAGCAAACAAGGGTTCCGTCACCATGGCCATAGCATTCTTGCTCTCATCCAGAGCCTGCACCACGTGCACCACGCCGGGATGCCTGAGCCGCACCAGCTTAGCGGCGTCGGCACGAATCAAATCCAGGAACGAATCCTCAGCGGCCTTGGTGAGGCCGGCACGCACGCGAGCCTCGGAGAGAGCACGCTTGTCCAGGACCCAAACACAGACAACAGGGTACTGGTGGTGGTGGCGGGAGGGGTCCCGCGCCCTGGCGGAGAAGAGCCTCCACGGGAGAGCGGGTCCGGCGGAGCCGATCTGGTGGAGGAGGTCGTAATCCTGGAGCGGCTTGGGTCCGGTGACGTCCTGCACGGTGGTTTGCACGGTCTTCTCGATGACCGCAGCGGTCTTGGCCAATGCCTGGGTTAGGGTTTTCATGTTCAGCGACATTGGTGCTTCTACAGTTACGGCTACAGATCGAAGGAGAAAGGAGAGGGTGGAGGAGATTGGAATTCAGATTCACGACGCTCTTTCTCTCTCTGTCCTCTCTCTTCTTTCTCCCTTCCTCAAACTCAACACCACTTGCCTCATTTCGCTTTCCGGTTACGGTTATGTGCGAAATTTCGTCCTTCCTACTTCAATTTTGCGACGAAAAATTCTGAAGTTGCTTCTGCTTACGATTTTATTTTTAGGTATTAAATATAGTTCTTGTGTCATAGTTATCTATATTTATACCATGATAAAGGAAATTATCTTTCTTTATTCTTAAATTTTAGTTTTTAAATAAAATTATTTAATAATTAATTAAATAAAATAAAAATAAAAATAAAATTATAAAATACAAATATTTTTTTATAAATATAATTATAATTACATATATATGTAAATATATATATATATAGTAGTTATTTAAATTTAGTTGGTCAAAATAAATTTATTCAGTTTTAATTATATAAAATTATATAAGATAAAATAATTTAATTTTTATATATTATAAAATTAAAATTAAATAAAATGATTTTAACTAATTATTATACTATCTAATATTTTATATAAATATTATATAAAATGGGTAGTATTAAGGTGATTTTTATGGTACCTTAAGGATTGAATGGGTTTTAAAACCCATCTTAGGTGGCTCAATTAAAAGCCAAGTGTTGAGTTGGAAAGATGATGTGTAAAGGGCATCTTAAAAAATAAAGCTGATCTTTTCCAAATTAACCCTCTTCTATTGTCATCACCATATCCAACTGTGTTTTTGCCTTGCGATGCCTCAATCTCCTGTGTAGTATCCACGACGATGATGCCTCCATCTCCTGTATAGTGTGCCCGGTTGAGTCACCTCCAATCCAAATCCTTTCTTATTTGTAATGAATAAGGACCTACCCACCATCCTTACGACAATCCTACTTCCATCTCATATAGATGAAAAGAAACGAAAGAAAAATTATAAACTTGGAGCCATAAATGAGTACTGCAAGTAGAAAAACCAAATTGATGCGTTACTAGTTGGCATGACTTTGAAGACATTATTTGTCACTTTTCAAATGTTAAATGAATATTCAATGTTTTGTTTCTTACTCTAAAGGAGCAAAGCTATTGTATATGACTTGGAAAGTCGCGGTGTATAACTCATCGCACAGCAACACCAAGTGGTGGTTCCCTCCAACAGTGGGCTGAGGCTCTGGCTGATCACTGGGGTTGCTCTCTTCTGTGGTGGCTGCCAATAATACCATTGCCAATAACACCTGTGGCACAACACCACCATAGTGAATCAATCCCACATATCCATGCTTTCATGATTCTTGCTGAAATTGCGATTGCTGAAAAAACAAAACAAAATTATGTCATCTTATGATCATGAAAGAACAACAGAATTAGTAAGATTCTTATTAACACTAAGTGATTTAAAATAGAACTATGTATATTCAATAATATGGGCTACTTACTATGCATCTTTATGTAGAAGTCTCTGCCTGCACTAGGATTTGTGTATATGCCAACAAAGATTGATTCAAATAGTAAGAAAGTAACGATTTGTTTGCACTCGGATATCATAGTACTTCACTGGTAAACTTTCAATAAAAATAAAAGGAATCATGCTAGATATATAAGTTGTTTTAGTGATAGTGTTCTGATTCAATTCTAATTAGAACTTGTTGTTGGTTTACACCACTTGCATTTTGTATTGTTTAGTAGTTTGTATTAGACTGTAATTCTTGTTGATAAAAAGGTATAGTTTACTTTAGATTTAGTGTCATTATAAATTTCTTTTATCATTATCATCTAATTATGAATTATCACATTATTAAAAAAATATACACAAATTTTTGTAATAATATATGATTAAATAATCATATAAGAATTTGATATTAATGTGGTCGTCAATCCGCATTTGTTATTTTGTCTTTCAATATTTTTTATTTCAAAAATTGATGGTGTGTGAAAAAAAAAGAAAAAGATTCAAGTTCTTAAGATAATTATCTTATACAAAAATAAAATATTTTAAAATATTTAAAACATTATAATTATGAGCGAACAGAGAAAGCATCAATAATGATATAATATTTGAGAGTACAACTATTATGGAATGTGAACGGTTGTGGTTTAACTCTTTTTTAAATGAATATATAATGATATTTTTAATTGAGTATGTAATAAATGATTAATATGAGTAAGTATAATTTATAAGTTTATCATTTTATTTTGCTTATGTTTAAACGTAAAAATATTGACATTTTGGGAATAAAAAAAAAATAGAGACCAAATGCAAATTTATTCAGGTCCATAATACTTTTTACATGGAAAAGCCTAATAAGATTGGCATTTGGGGTTTTGCTATTGGAGCTCATAACATATAGTCAAACAATTGATTTAAATGGTAGACAAAGTATTGTGATCTAGGTAAGTTTTCATAACCACCCAGTCTTATGCCATGTCGAAGTGAATTTCTTATTAATGTAATAAACTTATCTGAGAACAGTGATGAATTAGTCCTTATGTAGCTTACACAATTATGTTCTCTTTTTTTAATTATTTTGGATGTATTGGTTGTATTTTAACAAAGAATTTGGTTGTTTATATAGGGTGGTAAGATTCAAAAATTCTAATTTATGCTTTTGATCACATCCCATTTATAAGTACATGCAGAGTTAGTGGTGACTCAAATTTATCCAGTCAAAATAATTTTATCCAGCCTTAACTGTATAAGATTATCTAAGATTAAATAAATTAATTCTTATATGTTATAAGGTTAAAGCTAAATAAAATTATTTTGACTAACTATTATGCCATCTAATATCTTCCCCAAATATTGTATAAAGATAAATGATATTAATTATACTATATTATCCATCACTTATACAGTGTACCAAATGATAAATTAGTATATTTAAAAAAATTAATTTCATTAAATATTGGCTTAAGATTATTCTTCTGAAATTCAAGCTTAACAAAAGCAATATACATTTTCTTGTGAACAGGATAAGCCAATCATTCGTCATATATATGGAAATAGCATAACAAATCATTACAAAATTAAAACTGAAAATAAAACAAAAAGGTAATTCAGAAAACTAAAGAATATGTATGTGTAAAAGACCATGACATATTTTCCTTTTCCTTCCCAACTCAATCTTCGTTTCCTTAAAAAAAAACCAAAGCACAACTGCACAAGCATATACAGTATTAAGTGTGTGAGTGTGTGTGTGTATATATATATATACACACACACACACCTTGGTATAATAAGCTATAAAATATACACAAATAACGAATAACTTTTGCACACACACATATATATAAAGCCCTAATTGTGAACAACATCAAAAATTTTCTAGTTCTTGAAAGGAGTTTAACTTGATGATGATGTTGGGCAAGACATCATTCGGGTCATGGATATGGGGGTTTTGCTCCATAAAAAATGTTTTGCCACATTTGTCCGCGATGGTTTAGAGGGTCTCCCCTTCTCCGACGATGTATAAAGCTCCAAGTGGTGGTTCCCTCCAACAGTGGGCTGAGGCTTTGGCTAATCTCTGAAGGTGCTCTCTTCTATGGTGGTTGCCAATAATATCATTGCCAATAACACTATGGCACAGAACCACAACAGTGAATCAGTCCTACCTATCCATGCTTTCATGATTCATACTAAAATTGCTATTGCTAAAAAAACAAAAAAAAAAATTATGTCATCTTATATGATCATGAAAGAACAACAGAATTAATAAGATTCTAATTAACATTAAGTAATTTAAAATAGAACTATGTATATTCAATAACTTACTATGCATCTTTATGTAGAAGTCTCTATCTGCACTAGCATTTATGTGTATGCCAACAAAGATTGATTCAAATAGTAAGATAGTAAGAATTTGTTTGCACTCGGATATCATAGTACTTGACCGGTAAACTTTTAATAAAAATAAAAGGATTCATGCTAGATATATAAGTTGTTTTAGTGATAGTGTTCTATTTCAATTCTAATTAGAACTTGTAGTTGGTTTAGAACCCCTTGCATTTTGTGTTGTTTAGTAGTTAGTATTAGACTACAATTCTTGTTGATAAATAATCATATAAGAATTTGATAATAATATATGATTAAATAATCATATAAGAATTTGATATTAACGTGGCCGTCAATCCGCATTTGTTATTTTTTCTTTCAATATTTTTTATTTCAAAAACTGATGGTGTGTGAAAAAATGAAAAAGATTCAAGTTCTTAAGATAACTATCCCATGCAATGAAATATTTCAAAATATTTAAAACATTAGAATTCTAACCAAAAAGAGAAGGCAGTGATAATTATATTATATCTAAAAGTGTAACTGTCATGGAATGTTAACGGTTTTGGTTTAACCCTTTTTAGTTAGTTTTTAAATGAATAATAATGGCATTTTTAATTGAGTAACTAATAGAGGATGAATATGAGTAAGTATAATTTATAATTTTGTCATATTATTTTGCTTATGTTTAAACATAAAATATTACATTTTGGGAGTAAAAAAAATGGAGACCAAATGCAAATTTATTCAGCTCCATATTACTTTCTGCATGGAGAAGCCTAATGGATTCGCATTTGGGGTTTTTGCTATTGGAGCTCATAACATATAGTTGTGCAGTTGATTCAAATGGTAGATAAAGTTTTGTGATCTAGGTAAGTTTTTCATTACCACCCCATCTTATGCCATGTCGAAGTGAATTTCTTATTAATGTAATAAACTTCTAAGCAAAAAGGATAATTTCGTCCCTTAACTTTTTTTTTTTGTTTTCATTTTCGTCATCTAACTTTTTTTCATTCCAGATTAGTCCTGTAACTCCTAATAAAAACTCAATGTTTTCTTTAAGTAAACTTCCATTAGAACCATCAACATATGTGGCAGAAATATGCATAGGTGCCATGTGACATAACAATATACATACATAGATGGCATGTGACATGGCCAGATATACATAGGTGTCATGTGACATGGCTAATCTTCTTCCAATTTTCATTCACATTTCATCCCTTGCTTTGCCTACAAAGTTAGGGGTTCCTTTCTCTTCTCATTTTTGCTGTGACATGACATTGCCACCTATCTCACTAGCACTAGTAGCAGTAAATCAACAATGAAGAAACAGAACCAATGGAACTATAAGTCACCAAACACCTTTGTGGAGTCCATGTCATTCCTGATTGCTACTTCTCTTATTCCCCTTCTATACATTTTTTTTCTTCTCTATATATATGAATGAAACTCGTGAGAACAAATCAGCCATGATTGTATGAATGAAGAAGAAGGAGAAATTAGGGTTTTGAAATAGAGTACGAGACTACAGATTTAGTATTCAATGTTCCAACAATTGCTGCTGTGGATTTAACTGTGGCTTCAAAATAGTCAACACCTTCTCCATTTTCTAGTGACCCTAAAAAAAAATGAGTTTTGAGAGATTGGCAGAAATGGATTTACACACAAAAGATTGCATCAAAATCACTTCTTTTTGGATAAATCTTCTAAGCTATTAATTGATCAATCAAAGATAATTATTTGATTTTGCTGCTAAGCGTGCACAACCTTCAGATTCAAGAATAGGAATAGGATGCCTTCGAACACTCACCGTCATCTACTTCTGCTTTATGACCATTAACAATTGACCAAATTCCCCTATTGTTTTCCCTTTTACAAGTATTCATTGTTAATATGAGTAAATTTTAGTCAAAAAAATAGATTTATTAGAATATAATCATAAAAGGGTTTGGGAATGTACCAATAGAGTTTTAAGTTTAAAACAACAACATTTTAAGTTTCATTCCCATATCATTTATATTAACAACATATTTGGCACATAAGAGCCAGCTAGAATTATTCCATTACTACCACTAATGAAAGTAGCTTGGAGGAAAACTTTGAATTTATTTTAAGATTTACGTTATTATTAGCTTAGAACGAAAAAAAGTTAGAGGACAAAAGTAAAAACCAAAAAGAAGTTAAAGGACAAAAGTACCCTTTTTGCCTAAACTTCTATGAGGAATAGTGATCAATGAGTCCTTAAGTAACTTACACAATTATGTTCTCTTTTTTAATTATTTTGGATGCATTGGTTTGTATTTTAACAAGAATTTGGTCGTTTATCTAGGGTGGTAAGATCCAAAAACTTTGATTTATGCTTTTGATCGCATCCCATTTATAAGTATAGGCAGAGTGAATGGTGATTCAAATTTATTCAGTCAAAATAATTTTATCTAGCTTTGATTGTATAATATTGTATAAAGATAAAATAAAATAAATTGATTTCTATATGTTATAAGGTCAAGGCTAAATAAAATTATTTTGACTAACTATTATACTATCCAGTATTTTTGTCCAAACATTGTATGAAGAATGATAATATTAATTATACTATATTATCTATCATTTTATACAATGTACCAAACGAGAAATTATAATATTTAAAAAATTTTATTTCCTTAAATATTTGCTTAAGATTATTCTTCTAAAATTCAAGCTCAACAAAAGCAATATACATTTTCTTCCGAACAAGATAAGCCAAGCATCCGTCATATATATGGAAATAACATAACAGATCTTTACAAAATTAAAACCAAAAATAAAAGAAAAGGGTATTTCAGAAAATTGACGAATATGTATGTGTAAACGATCATCACATATTTTCCTTTTCATTTCCAACTTATTCTTCTTTTCCTTAAAGAGAACATAGCACAACTGTACAAGCATAATATATATATATATATATATATATATATATATACATACATATATGTATGTATGTATATATATAGCTCTAATTGTGAACAACCTCAAAAATTTTCAGGTTCTTGAAAAGGGGTTTAACTTGATGATGATGCCAGGGAAGACATCATCCGGGTCGTGGATATCGGGGTTCTGCTCCACAATAAATGGCTTGCTGCACTTGTTGTTGATAGTGTGGAAGGTCTCCCTTTTCTCCAACAACGTATCTCTCATCGCACGATGGCTCCAGGTTGTGGTTCCCTCAAACAGCGAGCTGAGGCTCTGGTTGATCACTGGGGGTGCTCTCTTCTATGGTGGCTACCAATAATACTATGGCACAGCACGACCACAGTGAATTAGTCCCACATATCCATGCTTTCATAATTCTTGACTAAGTAAGAGTCGTAAGTAAAAATAATTCAATGACAATAATATCCTTGCATTAATATATAGTATTTTAATTTATTTTGTCAAAATAATTATCTACACCTACAAATAATTTTAGTTCAAAGATATTTGAAAGTGGTAGCAAAGGCAATGGTGGTAACTGTGATGAGGTTGCGGTGCTTTGGACAAAGTTGAATGCAGCTACCACATATTTTAGGATTGCGTAGTCTTAGAATGGCCTACACAATATGGTAATGAGTTAAATGACCATAGACCCTACAAGTGTCTTATTTTTGCTTAATTTGAAATGACTCATATAAAAAATTAATTTGAAAGGATAATGGATTATGGCTAAACCAGTTGGATCCATTTGAAAGCCATGGGTATACACTATCACTCCAAAAAAATTAATCTGTATTTGGATAAGGCATTTGAAAGAAAAGAATGTAATTTTTAAGAGCATTTGAAATAATCTCTAATAAAAATTTTGTTTGGATATACAGGAAGGAGTTTCTTTTTTTAATTTCCAAACATTGTCAATCGAGTATTTTTAATTCTAAAATAAGGAGTTTGAAATTCCACCTACCAAGATGGAATTTCGAAAACTCCTTCTTCTTGTGCAACGCCGATGGTTACTCTCCTTCATTTTCTTTTCATTGGTTGCATTTCAACGATACGCAACATAGCCTCTCCAAACTCTTCACTGAGTTCAAAGTTTTTGTGAACCACTACCAACTTGAATCAAGATGAATCTCCTTAGATGCATATATTTGAAGCAATGCACTTGGTGTTTATTCTCCTACAAATTGATTGAACGAAGAGAAGGTAAATATGAATATTCTACATTGGGCTTAGCATTCTAATCATGGAGATGATGGATTCAATGCTTGGAGAATGGGTGCGATGCTGTGGTGTGAGGAGGTAGTTCACGGGTGTTGTGGTCTTAATGGGTGTATGGACAAGAGGGGTCCAGAGTTGCAGAGAATGAATTATGGGCATTAGGACTGGGAGCTCTATCATGAAGAGGATGGAAAACCTCCCTCCCCCCTCTGTTTTTGAGTGGGTAAGAGGAACAGAAGTGAAGACAGAGTTGTGGAGTTACCAACATGGCCATTGGTGGTGGTTCTGACCCATCAAGGAATACAACTCCATAGGGTAATCACTATGTTGAGTTAGTATGACACCCACTGTGTTTGAGAAAATGTTTGATAGAAATGTAGTTTCTTGAACATTATTGCACCTGCTCTGTTTGAGAAAATGTATGATAGAGTTTTGGTTTTTTAAACAACCATGATTGATGGGCTTTTTGATGAAGAATTTTATGTATAATGTAATCATCCAAGTGAGTAGCTAGGAAGTTGCAGCATATGGGCAAAGACAGAGAAGAGTCACTAGGTTGTGTACAACACAGATAAGAGGTGATTTATGCTTCTGTTGATTGTAAAAATATGGTATTAATTGTTCATCAACCATTTCTGGAAGCTTTTGGCCTCAGTTTCTAATTAGTTGTTTCTATTCCTCAATGGAAACATAGCTTTTTACTTAATTTAATTATTGTAGATTAAAAAATTTAGCAAACTATTCATAGTAAAATTTTAAAATGAAATTATCTTTATCAAATTTGATAATCCAAACAAAGAATTTTATAAATGATAGTAATTCAGTTGCTATAATTAAATTTCCTGGTATTTGAAATTCTTTAAAAATTTGAAATTCCTTTTGAATATCTTGTTATAACAAAACAAAACTAGTAGGCCTTGCCAACATAGGTGGCTCAATTGATTGAAGGAATTTTGATAAGACTTAGCATTTTGCATGTGTTAGGGGTTGAATTCTCTTATTGGACTGGATAATCCTACTTAGCGGTCATCTCTCACTAGGGTGACCCCCATTAATGAGGGCTAGTATAGTAGTCTCCATTATAGGAGAAATCAAATCATTAGAGGTGATGTTTTGGGTAGACCTCTACTTACCTCTACGTGATCTCAAGTATGCCACTAGTGTTTGAACTGTTTTTGGAATAACATATCCTTACTATTATTTTTTATTACAAAAAAATTATTAGTATGCTTTTGCTAGTTAGGCTAGCCTGCTTTAGAAAACCCATTGTTTTGAAAGTCGGTTTGGTTGGACCGCTAACCAAACCTCATACTGGTTAGGGTTTAACCCCAAAACCACTTTGATGGTTCAATCAGTCAAAACCTAATCAAAACTTGAATCAATCAAAAGTGGTGAGCCAGAACCACCCAGTTCAAAATTTCTCATATACTTTTTTATGGGGCTTATAATAGTCTCCGTGCTGGTTCCTTTGGTCTTTTGTAAGTTTCTGAAAAATCGGACCGGACTGGCCGGTCGGACCGGTTCAATCGGGAACCAGACTATTAGCTGGTCCGGTCCAGCCTTGTGACCGGTTCAGACGTTCAATTTCACAAATTTAACAAAACGACTTCGGGAGGAATCGAACACGGGTACAGAAGAATGTAGTCAGTAACTTTGCCACTGAACCAGTTATGCTTTCATTGTATAAATGGCTTTATTATATATTTAATATAAAGTAGGTACATAGTTCCAACTTACAACTTGATAACAAAAGATCTTAGTTCCGAACTTGAGATAAAAAGGTCAGATGAAATAAATATTATCACTATTAATGTTTATAATATATGGATTGTAAATTATAAATTATGTTTATTTTGGTTAATTTACATGATATATTGATATGTGGATTAATGTTGTGTTGCTTATATGAGTGTAATATTTTTTTATTTTATGACACTATTTTTTTATGTTTCAAATAATTTTATTTTTGATTTATATTATATTTTTTAGAATTTTTATTTACTTTATTAATATATAAATATATTTATATTTATATATACATATAAATATATATTTAATTATATTATGGTTCGATCACGGTTTGACCACAGTTAAACCTTGAATTAAGTACCTCGATCGGTTCAATGATCGGATTCAGATTTTTAGCACCTTTAGCACCTTGGTCTTTTGAGTGTCTTCTTGCACTAATTTAACTTCTAAACTTCTAAAAAATCACGTTGGTGACTGCTCTTGTTCAAAGTTCAAATTCAAACACGTCTCTATTTCTTCTTCTCTTTTTGTGATACGATGTTCCTCGTTCTCCATTGGCCTTGTTCTATCCAGTTGCATTGTTTAGTTATGAATTTGTTATTCATGTACCTAACAATTCTTTGATTTTCATGTAGACATAGAGAAGCAAAAAAAAATATTAAATCACTAAATTGGTCCTTGAAAGATTTTATCGATTTTACATTAATCCTTAAGAGACTTTAATATCATTTGTAATCCATAATAAATCATTTCGTTATTCAAGTTAATTTAAAAAATATTTAAAAGTCAATTATATTAGTCTCTAAATAGGGACTAACTTGAATAACAAAAAGATTTGTCAAAAATTACGATAAGATTAAAATCTCTTAAAAATTAATGTGAAGTCAATAAAATCTTTTGAAGATCAATTTGGTAATTTAGTTTATAAAATAAAAATCGTTTGAGTTATGCTAGGGTGGCTTTGCTATGATTGTATTCGAATTCTACCCACACATCGTTAACATCGCTATGGGTAACTACTGCAAGTACTTGGTGAGGTAGCAAGGCTTGATGGAGATGAAACGGTTGGTGGAGTGTGTACCACCCACATGAGGAATTTATGAATTATCATCACTTTCCCCACTTTAAAGCTATGACCTCCTATGTTTTTGTGAGCTAAGTTTTTTTTTTGTTGCACTCAGAGTATTCCCTACTCGAAACGTAAATGACTAATCTCTCGACTTTCAGTTTTGTCCTTTGGAGAGGGGTCTACCAACAACGTATGTTTCATTCATATCTATTAGGATTCAAATCCTGAATATGATATTTAAAGAACTCAAATCATTTCTATTTACACCAAACGCATGTTAGTTGAGCTAAGTTTATATAATAAATGCAATTAGATTGCCACGCTATATGTGTTCACAATCCAATAAATTTGTCAGCAGAATACTTAAAAAGGCTTGTTGATTTGGTTGTAAAAATATTTAAAAAATTCATATATAACTATTCTCAAGACCAATTTGAACATTTATATACCACTTTTAAAGGTGAAAAAGATCTAAAAACAATTGGGCTTATCTAGGAGGTATTTTAATTTTTATTTTATTTTTTAATCACCGAAGGGGGTTCTTCTATGACGCCTTTCATAGGTTATCACTATACCTCAGTTGTTGTTTACTTTTCAATAACAACTACAAAATGTTGTCACAGTAAACCCAACTTAGTGATAATTATGAAAAGTCGTTACAAAAAGCTAATTTTTTTTTTTACTAACGACTATCAAAAGCCTTTTAATTGCCACATAAGTTATTTTTTATTATAACTTATTTTAGTCATTATATAAGCGTCATTAGATTATACTATAAATTATATAATTTTATTTAGAACTAAAACCTATAAAAATAATAAAAATATTATATTATTTGTACAAAACGACGCATTTTGTTTTGATACTCTCCTTTCTTTCCTAGTCGTATTTCTTGCCCTCTGGCCCTAATTCCTTCCATCTTTCTTTCTTTTAGAGCTCAAATTAATAGAATATTGCTAAAAAACGAGTCCAGCAATAAAAACCATTGACAATTAAAAAAATCAAATATATTAAAGTTTTTTTCCAAGGCTTCAGTTTAACAAATTCTAAAGTTTAATAATCATACCTAAGCTTATAAGATGAATATATGATTTATTAAATTTTTATTTTAAATCAGGTTGTTAAGAGGAAGAAGGATCATAGAAACCCTTACTTTGTGTGAATAAGTTAGTGAAATTACACTACTTTCTGTATCAGATTTTATAATACTTGTGTAATTAATGTACAATAAAAAGGAATTAATACAATGATCCTATTACATAATCTACATGATTCTAACATGATTTTAATTTATTCTTTACATATTCTACACATGATTTTAACATGATTCTAATTTATTCTTTACATATTCTCTCATGCAAAAGCATCTTTTCATCTAAGATTAGCTCCTTATATATAGTAGTTTGAAAACTAGCCGTTAGGAGTATTGAATGCTATTGCGTGTCGCAGGTTGCTATGTCCGTTAGGCTTGTCCTGTAACTCTATTGCAGAAGCTTTTTAGCATATTTGGTTCAGTCTTTTGTCTTTAGCAACGATACTCAGAATGGTAGTGAGAATAGTTATCCCGTAACCATTTTGTTTGAATTTCTTACATTTTGACATTTCTCACTATCTTCAACTTAAATTTTCCACTTGAAAATCATGCATTGTTAAG
The DNA here is from genome assembly GCA_019955255.1 of Castanospermum australe. Taxonomy (NCBI): domain Eukaryota; kingdom Viridiplantae; phylum Streptophyta; class Magnoliopsida; order Fabales; family Fabaceae; genus Castanospermum; species Castanospermum australe. The sequence goes on from NSJW01000739.1 coordinate 82,680, forward strand.
TATCTTGCTTCTGATTTGATATCTATCATCCCAACCAAGTTTGATATGATGAAATAACTTATTGAACTTTATGACTTGAGGTTGATTTCCTCCATCAGAATGATCTGACTTTATCTTTCTGATCAATAATACTATTAAGCTGTACAACACACTCAGAATCTTAGTCAATAATTCAATAATATTTATACTATGTTTGTCACTCATCGAAACTTAGTCATTTTTATGGCTTTGAAGCTTGCAGCAATTTGTTAATTCATTTTTAATGCAGCTATGCTAGTTTTTTTTTTTTCTAATTCGCCTAGATGCAGGGATTGGAATTAGAATACAAAACTTTAATTTTGATTCCAATTCTAAATGGTTCAGAATATTAAATTTTTAGTTTGAGTTAGACAAAGAATTAGGACATGAAATAGTAATTCTAACTTCGATTACCAAAAATTTGATGCAAGATTACCAAAAAGGAAATAGTAATTCTAACTTCAATTCTAATTCTATTGTTTATATGTGTGATCTAAAATTTCAAGAAATGATTCATAGTTATAAAATTTCATATTAAAAGGTACAACTATTTTTAATAAGAAATTATTATTTACAAAATAAAAAAAAGTAATGAAAGATAACATTATAACAAATTTTCATCGTATGATAATGTCACAACTGTTCCTAAAGGATGCTGCAATGAAAATGGCAATAGAAATTGAAAACAAATAGAGTTGCCACCAATAATTAATATATAGAAATAATTATTGGGAAATAATTTTAAATAAAAAGAAAAAAATAATATACAAAACCATGTTAGGTTTGGGAGTCTATTTATAATAATTTTTGTGCTCAACTTATTCGATATATAATATTTTATTTTCATTGTCAAATACATATTTAGATATATTCAGTGTAACAAAAATTAGTATTAATATATTGTGAGATATATTTAGTGTATTTCTATAATATTTTGACTTATTGTATGTATCATAAATCACTTTGATTATAGATATATATTTTAATGTTTTTCTTCATGGCTATACTTATATATTTAACATATATATGTTAACTTTTTTAACATATTGTCATATATTAAAAAATATATAATTATGTACAAAATTCTCATTCGACTTCATAACCTTGAATTTCCTCTCTTGCCGATTCAAGGCCAATTTGGTTTTTGAAAAATTGCAATTTATGCAAAGGAAAAGGACACAAACTTATCCTAGTATTCTTTGATACATCTGTTATAAGACGATTATCCTAAATTAATTGTGTATATTATTAATAATCTAAATAATATTTAAATTAGTTCTTAAAAAAATAAAATAAAATAAAATAATAATTCATGAGAACTTAGCCAGACATTATCTTTTAGTTTGGTCAAGTTTGACAAGCTCTACATTAGGTGAGATATTGTGGGTCGGAGGTGGTTATATTGGCAAGCGATTGTGTGGAATGCTGGCGGATAAGGTACGAAAAGTAAATGGCAAATATATGTGAAGGGGATGAAGTGTTAGCTTACAGTGGAATCACATTTGTTGAGGTAGAGGCCACTTGAGTCATATATAGTTAGTGGGCTCGGAGAGACTTTATTTAACGTCAATGACTTGGACTTTTTTACCTCACCATCCCACTTCCTACTATTTTTTCTGTAGTGCCACCTTTTTTTTTTTTTTTAGCCAGGGGCTACTTAAAAAGCCCTATTAAGGGGCCTATCCCTAGGTTTCACTTAATTGTGGGACCTCGAACTAAAAAAAATTAAAGTTTATAAAAATAAGCTTTTATAAAAATTAAAAATAAATTAGGTGGTATATTTTTATCATGATTTCTTATTAAATTAACCTTAATGAATGACTAAAATTTCATTCCATATCCTTACAAATCCATGACAGCCCATTCCATATCCTTACAAATCCATGATAGCCCGGTAATAAACTAAGGTATCCACACAAGATTTGGATTTTTAGGAATGGAACTGCAGTTCTCATACGTGAAAGCGTAACTCACATCCATTACAACAACACCTATTAGGTAATCCATGATAGCCATTTTGCACTATATAGTTTTTAGAGTTGATCTATTGACGCTTCTATTAATTTATTGTCACCTTAACTAATTTTTGTTTAACTCTAATAATAAACTCTTAATGAAATAATAGTTCTTTATTTTTAGTTAAACTAGTTGTATATTTTCACTCATGTTTCTATAAGAAAACTTCTCATTATTAATTAAAATAATTAATCATTTTCTAATTGAAATAGATATCTTTTAATACTTATAAAATTCAATTAACTCAATTTGGTGTGTTTATGGATTGAATTGGATTAGGGTTTATGTTATTGTTATACTCAACACACTCGAGAAAAATAATAGGTTAGGTTAGTTTAGGTTGGAAAATTTTTTCTCTCAACCTGACCCAATCCGCACATGAGGGTTGGACTTGCAATTAAGAAAAAACCAAACAAAATTCTAGCATAATATTTTCTCCCCAATTTTTCATTTCCAAAAAAAAATCAACCAAAGTAGATATACAACTTTAATCTAAACTACAAATAATTAGTGCAAAAATTTATCTAAATATCAATTTGAAATCCTAAGACCTAAATAACTTAGTAGAATGGAAAAATAAAAATACAATGCGATAAGAACTTCCATACATAAACAATATTATCTAGATATTTATCATCGTAAACTATACAAACCCTATTCTAAAATTCCTAAAATATAATCATAATTATTCAACACACAAGCTCAACTGTAAATCTAAAACCATATAAATCACGCATAACATAAATCAAAGTGTCAAAATCCAAACACATATGCCCTAACCAATAAGACAAACACTATAACCAATGTTCAAAGAATTGGATTGGACCAGCTACTCTTACTGATTAGATCGTGGACTGGCTATGTCATCGGTTCGATTAGGCTTTGAAAACCGGCTAAGATGTTGAATCATAAGCAACCACTCAACCAGTAAAAATCATATTGAACTGCCAAGCTATTCGAATTAGGGTTGGTGAAGAAGAAGAAAAGGAGGAGGAGGAAGAGAAAGCATAGAGGAAGGTGTGAGGGGAAGTGAGAGAACATCTGGGAAATTGAGATGTGATGGAAAGTATGAGAAAAGATAGAAACATGGAAAGAAGTAGAAAAAGAATGAGAGATAATGATGGTTTGGTTTAGTTGGGTAAAAGAAAGTTTAAGAAAATTGGGTGATTAAGATAAGAGAAGAAATTAGGAATATTAAAAGATATAATATTATTTTTAAATTAAAATTTGAAAACATGTATTATTTTATTTCATGTTCTAAACTAAGATATAACTATTTAAACTTTGAACTAAGATGTGCGTGAGGATCAAGTTACATTAGTGTAAGTCTAATAGACTTAGACCAAATCTAATCCTTTCATTTGTGAAAAATCCAACAGCTTACAATATTTTACTAAAATAACTCACTTATTCTCTCTTTATCTCTTTGACTCTGTCTCTCCCCCTAACACCCCTCTCTGTCTCTCTTTCTCTCTCTCTCTCTCTCTCTCTCTCTCTCTCTCTCTCTCTCTTTGTTGCAGATGCTTAATTCCAGTGCATTGTTGGTCGCCGATGGTGGTACTTGTTATTTTGGTTGTCGATGCTTGGTGGTCATGGGTATCAACTCCAATGGACAAAGGGGTTCGCAAATGCACGGTTACCCATGTGCCCAAGAAGACCCATAAGTGCTTTAGGAGGGTGAAGGAACAAGTGGCCCATGAAAAGAAGTGAAGCCTCAAGCTGGAAAAAAATCAAGCGTTTGGTTTGGAGGAAATATTGTGCTGTTCTTTCTCTCGTATTTTCTAGAGGTGCTTGTCCAGTGCTGCTACTGTAGATGTTGTTGGAAAAAAGTTATGGAAATTTCGTTCTTTTTTTTTTCTCTATATATATATATATATATGATTTGAGAGAGAAGAATTTATTGGTGCTATTACATTGACATTATATATATGGAAGTTAATATACGATCACATGCTAATACAAGTTACTTAGCATTGAATTATTTCATTAAAACTTCAAATCAACCCATTCACTTGATCTAGCTAACTCGTTGAAGAAAAATTTCAAAACATGTAAGAAATATTTATAATTTTTCAATGTCAAAACATGTGATCTGAGAGAGAAGAATCTATATCTTTGGACTATTGTTTCTTTTAATCATTCTTGTCTGAGAATGTGTGAAAGAAACATTATGATTATGACAAAAATTAGTTTATCTCATTCTGTATATTAATTTGAATTCCCATTTGCAGCAAAGAAATTCGAGTAATTAATTTTGACTTTCTTATTCGTCTTAGTTTTGTTATCTTTTTAATTATCTCTGGCACCTATTTCAGGACATAAAATAGAAGAGAAAGGATTAACTCTTATTATTGATGAACTCTTTGAAGTTTCAAAGGATGACAGTAGACCATAAAATGTATACTTTCTCATGCTATTTTTGAAAATGTTCTTTTTAGTCAAAGGTGAATGGATATGAGAAGATGAAAATCTGGAGGCAACCCATTATGAAGATACTCCAAGATACTAATAAAATCTATTGTTCTTCCAACAAGATCCTATTGGAAGAGACAACCTGTTTCAATGGTATAAGAAGTACTAATATTATATAATAGAACATCCATATTCCATGAAGCTAATAGTTCCTATCTTAGTCAAATATTAGGCCTCCATATCTGTAAAATAATAACCAATTTCTTAGCATGAAAAGGTACACTTATAAAATACATAAACATATGTATTAGTATGTGTATCCAAGTCAATGAATCTATTTTTGGTAACTTCATATTTAATATGTCCTAATTATATGGAACAATGCACAATTATAAAGGAAGTAAATTGTATAGTTAATTTAATTAATTAATTTTGAAGGATGAACAATACGATGATGGATTAGAGGGTGGTATTACTATTGCACTGCACCTTTTTAAAGCAAATAAAGCAAATACAATCATCCTACTTTTGTAATTTTATGCTCAAAACAATAACCAAACAAATTCACACCACAATGTAAAGAGACTTCAGTTGGTGGTTGTTCCAAAAAAAATTAACTCAACATCATGGAACTTAATAGCTTGTTGTGAGAGACTATTAACCACAACATTGACTTCTCGGTACACCTTGCTAATTTCCACCTAGTGTAATTTCATCAATAAGCACCTACAAGATTCAACCATTATTGGCTCCACATTTATATGAGTAGTACTAAATGCATGATGAATAAAATAACAACTAGAATGACTAGAATTTTTCTACCCAAGGGAAAAAATTCAAGGAAAAGAAATTTCCTAAAGTGAATGTAAGATCAAACCAAGGTTTTAATGGAACATAGTATATACCAATAAATTATGATGAATGCATCATTAGAAAAAAAAGACTAATTTAGAACTTACATTCAATTCAAGTTGGATTGTCACATTCTAAATCTTTCTTTTGCTTGTATCTTCTTTGATTATAACCATATTCTTCCACATAATTGACAGGTTCTTCTTTTAAGTAGTAATTTATTTAATGACATTTCAAGACTACTTTTGATTCTTCCAACTTCAAGCTCTTTCATAGTATCCTTCTTTCTCCCTTTAGTTTGTGATATGTGTGAATCTTTGATATGCAATTCAGGGACTTAATTTTTCAGCTCATCCATCAAATTCTGATCATTCGAATCCATCCTAATTACTTCCTCACCCAATGTATCTTAACTTCCATTTTTGTAGCTGTTGTGTAAGTTTCTTCTAACTATGAAATAATATAGCTGTAAATGTCTTCAAATTTCTCAGCAAGATCTAACAACAAGCTTGCTTGATGGTGCATATGTTTGCTTTTCAAAATTGCTGAATTATTATGTCCTTGCCCTACTAAATTTTTTCGAATAAATTAACTTTGCTGCCCCTATTTGCTTCCTTAGTCCAAGGTTGTGAAATGTAGTGACTTTGAGTTTAAACAATATTTTTTACTTGAAAAATCACCAATATATGCTGTTATAATATTCCCATAAATTCATAAAGCTGACATGCAAATCTAACAACCTTTGAGTCAAGGTCCATTGTAACAATAAATGAGTCTCGAGAATCAAAAAAACTAAATACCTAGTATGTGTGTTGAGATTCATTTTTTCTACCTTCTCCTTCATTTATTTGTTAATCTTTGCAAGCTTATCTAAAAACTTCAGAAAAATATTTCTTGTATAAATTGATGTTGCATTCTCTTTAATTTTTGACCCAATACTCAATATACATGACCGATGCCTAGAATATTCAAAATCTTCTTTTCTTTCTTTCTCATAGCGACTGTCCATTGCTTTATCATACTTCACTGCAAATTCTCATAGTGTTGTTGAAAAGTGTACAAAAGAATGAAAAAAAAGCATTAATGCTCTCACTCCTTTGTATGGTATTCATCCCAGCAAAAAAAGTGCTCATATTATAAACATGTATCCATAACTGTCTCCCTTGAAGCCATTCATTATCTTTCAAATCATACTCAATCATGATACGTTCCCAGTCTTCTTCAAAATGTTTTATGAATGGTGAATCACAAATACACCTTTTTAACTCACATTTGAAAGCTGAATTTTTATGATATATATGTAAAAGCTTCTTTGGAAATTTTTTTTTCTAATATGCCACAATCATAAACCATGACAAGTATTTAGAAATACCTTAACTACTGCAGTTCCAATTGCTAAATCTTGATTAGTGATAATTGACGCATGACTTTTTCCATTATTGCCTCAAGCCAAGTTTCAAATAGCCATACAAAAGAATTCTCTATTTCATCTTGTAACAAAGCACAGCCAAACAAAATTGATTGGTAATGATGATTCAATCCAATAAATGGTGCAAGGGGCATGCTATACTTACTGGTTTTATATGTTGTATATCAAATGTAACAACATCCCCAAAATTTTGATAGGCAATCCTTGATCTTGTATCAACCCAAAGTAAATTTATCATTCTAGCATCCTCATCACACTGGATGGCATAAAAAAAAATTTGGATTGTCAGCCTACTTTTGCTTACGGAAGTTGAAAATAGCTTGAGCATCACCAACCTTTAAATCCCTTCTTCAAATATTTCTTAGATGATTCCAACAATCTCTATTAGAAAAAGATAAGTCCCCACCATTGAACATAGCACAAACCTTTCCAGGAGGCAAACCTTCTTTATTAAACTTTTCCACAAGGTTTTTGGCTACAAAACTCATATTTTTATGACACCTAAGAAGGGACACACTTTGTGGGCTAACCATCGCATGATTATGATTGTTGTTAAAAGCTTTGATAATCCACTTATCTTCATTTTTAGCTTTTGAAACAACAAGTTATGCGTTACAACAAGTTCTTGAAGTTGAGCACTTCCTTTTTTTTCTCCCATACCAATATAACTTTTTTCATTACCTTCACTCTTGCTTTTGTCTTGACCTTCGTTAAAACATACATAGATACAATAATTGGCTTACTTGAATGAATACGAAATGCAAAACCCTCTTGCCTAGCAAATGCTTTATAGTATACTTCTACATCCTTAAGGGAGACAATTCCATTCAAATATGAGGAATAGGCATGAGGATTAGGTTCCTCATCAACAATTAGAACACTTGGCAAAACATTCTCCTAAGTTTCTAGTTCAGTAGACATATACTCTCCTAATTCAAAACTTTTCGCCACATCAGTCTTAGAATCTATGCAACAAGAAGCCATGTGATTAAGACAAGTTCAAAATTAACCACCCAATGATGCTTCCTGTTGAACCTAAAAGGTATAAAATCATAGAAATATAATTCAGCAAGTAAAATAGAAATATAAGCACTTTGGGTTTAATTTATTCTTATTCAAAATGTATATGCATTTGAAAAATATAATTTAGTTGTTTATGTTGACATAAATGGCATTATATGCAAAGCTATTATATGCCTCCCAAAAAACAAAATGAAACTGCACCTATTTTATAACCAATCCAACCATTAAAATATCAGTTTTTATCCAAAAGCAAATCCATTAATCAATGAACTAGAAAAACCAAAACTAAGCATGATGGGGAGAGCACTAAATGGCTACAACTTGAAAAAATCTATAAAAAAAAATGCATTTAATCATATGAATTGATTTTGATAAAAGCTGTTAATGCTTTGTAATATACTACAATCTTTAAGCCTTTTTAATCTCAAAACAAAAATCTGTCACCCATAAATGAACTCAAAGTTGATCTATAAAATATTTGTAGTTGTCAAATATTTAACAATGATATTTTTTCCTGAATACCAACAATCAAGGTTAGCCTAAGGAAGAAGAAAGAGTTTAACTTTCAAAATTTAATGAGGAGATAAATTAGTAAGTAATATAAATTTTAAAAAATGTATAATTAGATTATTGACTTTGTGGAAAATAGATGAATCATTCTCACTAGAAAATTATTTAAAATTAAAATCCATACTCATCGGTGCAATGACAGAATTCTCAATAAAGGGTTTCAATTTCACTGCAATAAACCCAAATTTTATTAGACTATAGTTCTTCAAGATCCTCACAAACCAATGCATGGAAAATCCCAAATTTATCAACAAGGCAAGTGACTTTCTCCATGAAAAAGCATGACATGAACTTAGTTAAAAGACAGGTTCCATGATTAGATAACTTTAATAGATGCTTTCATGGACAAATTCCATCATAGAATAAAGAAAATTAAAAAAAACAAAAAGAAAAATGCTGACAAAGATAAAAAAAAAAACTTTATAATGCAAGGAGGAAAAGATGAAAGTGAATAGTGACTTGACAACGAGCAAAAGCTTTAGGCAACAAAGACAATGATGACGATAATGGTGAAAGATTACTTCAGGCAGCAACAAAGGGAAAGAAGTGAAAAGCGGCTTTCAGGAGAGAGACAAAGAAATGAAGAGACAGAGAAAGTAGGGATAAGTCACGTGAGATTTTTAGTGAAGTATTGTAAGCTGTTGGATTTTTTACAAATGAAAGGGCCTTATTTGGTAACTTACACTTGTATAAATTGATCCTTACTATATATATATATATATATATATATATATATATATATATATATATATATTATGTCATTCAATTTGACTACCAGTTAAACTAATGGAACTGTGACTCTAAGACTTCAATAAGTTATAATTCGACTAACTATTAGACACTTAAAGTAAATTGTAAACTTCTAGATTCACATCACATACATAAGCTGGTCCTCCTCCAAGTAGGCTGCTAAAGTGCTTGATAGAGACAAGAAAGAAAATTAGAGGAGGGTTCTCAAAGCAAAAATTTTGTAGAAGTGAGAATAATTACAAGCGATTTGGAATTAAATGAGGTATGCAAGTGTTGACACTGAAAATGAGCAAAAGTTATACTGGGTCACAACCCAGGCTAGTCCAGCAAGCCCAATCGATAGCAAAAAAGGCGTAATCATTCGAACGCTAAAATTGACAAGAAAAGTCCCACGAGGACATAGTCAAAGCGTAAGACTAGAGAGACTAAGTGAGAGAGGACTTAATGACTACTAATAAATGTGGAACATGATAGTTTGGAACATGCTTGAACGTGGAATAACAACAAACAACCATTTGTAGGTGATGATTCATTTACTCCTTAATTATTGGTTTTAGGACTGATGACATCCTTAACCTTTTTATCCATACTCCCAACAAGCTTAATGCTGCCGTAAACATCTTCAAAGTCAAAATAGGCTAGACCAGAACTAAACCAAAAGACCATACCAGAACCAGACTAGAAAACCAAACTAGACCATCCTGCTACCTGTACTAGACCAGAACCAAAACCAGACCAAACTGCTACCTGCACCAAACTAGACAATAGCCATAAACATAACCATACCAATTAGGATCAAACTTGCACCAGATTTGCCCTAAAACTGCACCAAATTTGAAGCAAAACTTCACTAGATTCAAAATAGAAAAACCAAAACATGACCTACACCAAAGCCCATATTCTTAGCCATATTCCCTTAATGGTCTAACACCAATTAAGATACACCCCTAAAACTCCATGACCTGCACTAGAGCCTATATCAGAATAAACCCCAAAAGCTAGACTAAAACCACCCTTAAATCCATATCAAAATCTTCCCCAAACATGAAACTTGTCCATACTAGAACATAAACACCATAACCTAAACCACCCTTTGAATTAAAACCAGACCAAAACCACCCCTTATCCAGACCACTCTCAATCCTGCACCAAAACTGCATATATCCTTTACATTAGGCATGAACTCTTTACACTAGGATTGCACATGTCCTGCACCAGAACTTATATACAGGAATACAAATAATAACTAAAATGTAATCATTACCAAAACCCATCTACAAGATTACAAGAATAAAGGATGAAATATGAATATTTGACAATTCATTCAAAATATGAAGTCATTACAAAGTCAGTCAATACAATATCCAAAAAGTGGCCCTAGGTATTACAAAAAAACACTACAAAGTCAACAATCAAAAGATTTCATAAAAGTGGACCCCTAAACCATAACCCCATATAAATTGAAACACTATACAAGTCAGAGATTCCTACTGCTGCTTGCCACCATTATTTTGCTGTCCTTCTTTCCAATTGCCTGCCACCACTATTTGTCATAATTTTGGCCTCCTTTGTCTTCTTTCGATAAACCTTTCTATTTTAACTTTGAGGTTGTTTGCAAGACCTAGCATTGTGTTATACTATTTTGTAATTACCACAAGTCATTTTGGTATCCTTCTTACTAATCCTGTTTGTGTTTGAAGGCTATCCCTCTTCCATAGTTCTTTTCTTTTTTGGCCTATCTGTGCTTTCTTCACATTTGGAGGCAATATTTCATCATAATTGCACTCAGGCCAATCTTCTTCCCTAGGCATAAGATGAATGTGATAATCATACGCTTTCAAGAATGTTTCTTTGGAGAATATGGGATCCACATAGTTTTCTAGCCTCCTCCTCTCATCAAATATTACTGCTACAACATGGGCACAAGGAATTCTAGTCATTTCCCATTTTCCATAGGGTCAAGTCCTCTCTATAAGGTTGACTACCTTATTACCATCAACACAATAGCTAATCTCAAATGTCCTATGGCCTCCAAGATTTTTTCCATCCATTCAAATGCCTCCATCTTTTCAGTTTTGATGTCTCATAGCCTCCCTAAACCCCCACTCACAGTAAGCTCTAGTAGCTTTCTAGAATAAGCATCGCAGCATCATACCAAGGAATATAGCCTTGAAGTTTTTATATAGGTATCTGTAGCACCACCTGTGTTGGGCCTTAGGGAAAACATTAGCAATTGCTTGATCAAGTCCCTATTCAAAATAATGCAATAAAGTTAGTCAAGATGAAAACTAATATAAAAATCAATTCAAAGAATACTTTAAAAATAGAAAACTAATAAATGATTACATAACCTTTTTGTCTATCAGTTATTATAACCAAAGGCTGCTTATCCATTTCCGTGCCAATCATTGTCTCCAATAGCTATAAAAAGAAAGTCCAGCTGTCCTTCTTCTCCACCTCAATTATTGCAAATGCAATTGGGAATATTCCATTGTTGCCATCCAATGAGACAGCAGATAATAATACTCCTCCATATAGTCCTTTTAGTTGACAGCCATCCATGCCTTTAAAAGGTCTGCAGCCTCGAACAAATCCCTTTTTCATTGCATCTAGACATAAAAAGAAAAAACTCTTGAACGCAGGGTTCTCCATCATAGTTACCTTCTCCACTCGTAACTTAGCCACTGTCCCAGGATTGGCTTGCCTAACCATCTCTATATACTTTCTTAGTTTGATATATGTTTTTGCATGGCTTCCCTTTGTCTGTTCCTTAGCTTTCTTTTTGGCACGAATACATTTGACTTGCAGAAACATCAACCCTATATGTAGATAGCTTAGGATCAGCTCTAAACTAGTTAGCCATTTTATTAGCTATCCAAGTAGATGTAACAATAGAGTTAGTGGTGTTTTTCACACAAGCATTTGAACTAGCATGTAGATACCACTCACAATCACGACCAGAACACATGGCAGTGATTATATTTTTCTCATTTCTGGTCCTCACTATCTTAAAACCCTCTTGTATAACATAATCTCTCAAAACCTCCCTAAAAGCATCAACATTTGCAAACAACAATCCTCCTTCTAGGTTTATTTTGTCCTCATTAGGTGCATTATAAATTGGAAAAAAGAGCATACAGATCTCTTAAATTTTGGAGTTATTTATAAATAACTTCATGAACTTTAAAATCGTCTTAATTAATATGTAAATTATAACAATTACACAAATCAACTCTTCCATCCACCTTCCTTTCATTTTAAATATTTTTTTTATTCAATTTAGAATTAATGAAAGGTTGATGGAAGGGTTGATTTGTGTAATTATTATAAATTAAGTATTAATTAGGATGATTTTAAAGTTTAAAAAGTTATTTACAAATGTTGTAAAGTTTAGGAGTTATGTATGCTTTTTTCCCTTATAAATTTTACCCTTATAAGCCCTATCCATATATAGCCTCTCTTCATCAGTGCGTGCCAGAGCCAGCTAAATCAAAAACATAATCTTCAAGGGTCAAAGTCTGAAAAATCATCACAGTTCCCTTTATCATCTGGCATAACAAAATCATCTAAATCATTAGAGCTTAGTTTAACACTATTAGCATATGAAATTTTAAAAGTTTCATCAATCTAATTCACCTGACCTAGTTACATTCAAGTCATCGGTGTGTGTTTGTGAAGCAATCTCCTCTACAAGTGGTTCCAAGTCAGGGTTCAGAGGTTCAACAAAGAGATGCAGCTCATCACTACCTCCATCGCCATTGTGCTTTAACCAATTGACAAGTCCAGCATCAAATTCTACTACTATTGTTGTCCCCAGGCAAAACTCCTTACATTCGAAGCTGTATCACAAGGTCCATGTAACATAAGTAATTGGTGTCAAACCTGTTGATGATGAAGAAGTCATCCTTCCAAGCAACCACAATGTAAAATTTCATATTATACTCCATTATACCTAAAAAGTTATTCTGTTACTCATCATGTGTAGAAAATATTCAAAAAATAAAATGCAAAAGACAAAGCAAAGTACCGTATGGAACTGCATTTACACACCTTCACCAACACCACCTTTGTCACTTTCCCTATGAAAACGACGCCTTCAATGTAGCTATGGGTCTCAGAATGTACTTACTTCTCCATGAATGCAATGCAGGCTATGAGACCAAGAGTCTCTTTCCATGTCCCCATGCAAATTAGCTGGCAGCTAAGGTCGGTGAGCTTGGTTAATGTGTGGAGACTTTTGCATTAAATATTCCAACCATGGTTAATTTGGATGGCAACAATTAACACTTCCACCGTTCAATGTGGTCAATTAAGGGGAGCATAATCCCTTTTATCACTCCTTTTCACTGTTCATTTACACTGTTCATAGCACAGTGCATGCACGTGACAAGTTCTAGGTTTTTGGCTCTTTTTTTTTTTTCCACTTAAGCTTTTTATATTTGTTTCTTTAACTTTTCACTTATCTTTTTTTATTCAAATCAGTATCTCTTCTACTTCTACCATCCACTTGTTTTTCTGTTTGAAAGGACAAATCTGTCTTTATTTATTTTTTACTTATATCTTCACCTCTTTTCATTTCTCAAGTGTTGTTACAGTATTATTCTCTCTTAATTCAAAATTCAAATTTCTTCAAAACATTTTTCTCTCTTCCAACTCCTCATGGTTTCTTTCACTCCCAAAATAAGAGAAGCAAAACTATCTGATTTGCTTCCCAAAATTGCTAAAGATAAGCTCACTGATTTCATTTATATTTTACTTCTGTCTTCTTCCCCTTTCTTCTGTCTTCTTTCTAAAAAAACAATCATGCTTAAATAAGATGAAGCAAATTTTTTTAGTGACTTAGGCAAAACTGTCCTCCGCCAAACTTAGCCATGAACCTATTCCTTTATTTCTTTGTTCTCTTCTAGTTGATTTTTAGGCTGACCCATTGCTAATTACCTTATACTTAAGCTCCTTTGATTGTTTTTGAGTTTGTACAGATGGGCATCTGATAATTTGTTTTCTTTTTTTTTATTGTCTTTCTTTTGTAGATATAAAGCAATTGAGGAGAATCAAGGGATTGTTTAGACCTTGTAGTTCACGATCGACTGGTATGTAGTTTATCTCTTATATCTTCCACATTGCTATTTCCTTTTCTTTCTTTTAGTATTATTTTACATTATTATTATTTTATAATGGCGATTGGGGAGGTTGGTCTCCAAATTTTACTGTTCCAAAAATGTCATAAATCTTTAATTAAATTTTTATTAAAACAAGGTTAAAAAATGTAAATTTAAAACTCTATTAGTCTTAACCTTCCGATTTTTGGGGGCACTAGTTACTCTACAATGGCATTCAATTTGAACTTTTCTAAAAATACTATAACTACTCATTTAAACACAATTGAAATAAATGGTAAAATTGAAAAGTACTTCTAATACTAACCCACGTTCTATTGTCTTTTGCTTAATTTTCTCAAATGCAATTTTAGCCACAGTTAACCATTCCTCTTAATTAATATCCTCTGCAAAATTGAAATTCAAATAAATTTGCATTTGGTCTCCAAATTTTTCGATCCCAAAATGTCAATATTGTTATTGAAGGAATGGATGACTGGGCCGCCCAAGATGGGCCAAGCCCAGGCCCATGCATGCATATATATAAGATGCAAAAACGAAAAAAAGAAACCTAATGTTGGTTGAGGAAACATTTGAAATCAGTTTCTCTCTTGCTCTCTGATTCTCTCCACGAATTTGTTAGACTCAAACTCTGTTTCTAGGCATTCAATCTGTGGATTCACAGGTATGTTCTCTTGTAATATACTTCACATGATCAGTAATATCTATTTTGATCCATATATGGGATCATTAGCATGAAATGATGATTATATTAGTTATAATCCACATTGGTATCAGAGCATAGGGTTATAGATATCTGAACATTGTTTTCGTGGTTGAAATATGATGAAAATACATGTGTGTTTTGGTGAATTCTGTGAATTTTTGGATTTCTGAAAATTGCTCATTAACTTGTTCATGATGCCCTATTCGTTCAAATTTTCTGTCCAATACGTTGGGAATTATTATGAAATAGTTATATGAATGAAAACTATACATTTCAAGCTTTCCATTAATATATAATTTACATTATTTGGATGAGAAACGAGGGAGATATAAGCCTTCAAATATGTCGGTTTCACCATTTTTTTTCAGAAATGAAACCGATTTTGATTTCTCCAGAAAATGGTGTTTTAAGTGTTTTTAATTACGTTTCATGCAATAAAACAATTTGAAATTTAGTAAACAAGAGATCTGGGCACAAAAATTATCAATTTTGGTTCAAGAAGGGCCTCAAAAATGTGAAAAATAGTGTCAGTTTAGTAACGGGTCAAATCGGGTCAAAAACGGGTCGACGCGACCCGTCTAAAGGAAGAAGACGACCCAAACGACAGGTCGTTTTGATTCCACAATAAACGACACGTTGTTTTACCTATAAACAACGCATCGTTTTGACAACAGTAATAACCGCCGTGCCAAGTGTCGACATCACACGGCGACATGTGTCGAGCATCGCGTTGACGTGTTAATGTTGATGTGGCTCGTGTATTTCACGCCCCGCATTTTGGCTGTGTGTGAGGCGCGTCTGGTGGCGCATGATATACACGCGCCCGTACGGTCACCTCTCGTTTGACGGGGCGTGGAAGCGCGTGGCAGCGCGTGGAGGCGCGTGAGACAAGTTCTGGTGGCGCGTGAGAGCACGTCGAACCTTATTTTGAAACGCGGTTTTCACTGTTGGACTCAGAAATAAATTTCTGATTTTTTTTGTGATTTTTATATAATTTTTTGAGGATAAAAAATATTTATTTTGATTTTATTTTAGTTAAAATTCTTTACAAATGAAAAAAAAAAAAATTTTGAAAATTTTTTTTTTCTCTCCGCATATATATGTTTTGATTTATGCTAAATACATATGTGTTATCCATATTTATTTGAGTGGGGAATTTTAAAGTTTTAGTGACTTTTAAGATTATCATTTTAAATCAATTGTATTAATATTAATTTCAAATTAGATCTTTGAAGTTTGATTGGGAACAAAGTAAACTTTTGGCTTCGAAATCTGATGAGAAATTTTATTAATGCAATTGATAATTGGATATGATATTGCATAAATGTTGGGCATTAATTATGTACATGTATATGTAGAATTTAATTTGTCATATACAATGGCTTCCGCATCAAAGAACATTATTGCTGAGTTGAATAAGGGTGAGAAACTCAATGGCGACAATTATGAAATTTAGAAATTAAAAATCCAGTATGTGCTTGAAGAACAAGAGGTTCTTGAGACATTGAATCAGGTTATGCCAGAACCTGAAGATGGAACCACTGCACAGCATAGGCGTGACAAAGATGCATATGTTGAATGGAAGAAGAAAAACTCTCTGGCTCGCATTACTTTGCTGAGCAGCATGGAGAATGATATCATGCGAGAGTTTGTACGTTTTGACAACGCCGGGGATATGTGGACGGCATTGGCTGTTAGGTTTGGTAGCACTTCAGTTACGAGACTGAGACAGCTCACTGTGAAATTTGATTCATATAAGAAGCCACATGCTCAGACAATGAAAACAACATATGAGGCATATGGCAAATATGATAAGTGAGCTGCGAGATGCTGGCCACGTCCTCACTGATGAGCAACAAGTGCAAGCGGTGATTCGTTCTTTGCCAAACAGCTGGAAACACATGAAAATCCACCTCACCCACAAATGACAACATCAAGACATTTGAGGATGCTATGCGTCATATTGAGTTAGAAGAGGACCGCCTACAGGCGGTTAAACCTAAAAGTGATATCTACTTTGCAGGTTCTAGCTCACAAGGAGCTTCGGGCTCCTAAGCGCAAGCATCATGGTGATGGTTCTCATAAGAGGAAAGGCAAGGGTCCATCTTCATCTGGCAAAAGGCCAAGGAATAACCAACCTGGGAAAGGAAGGCGTCCTTTCAAGAAAAAATATGTCAAAGGTGAAATGCTACAATTGTGGCAAGAAGGGTCACTTCACTCGCGATTGTCGCGAGCCAAAGAAGGTAAACACTCTTAATCCACTTGAGAATAATGTGTTTGTCTCAAGTTCTGTTTTCTTATCTGAATCAACATCCTTTGTGGACTGTAGACTCAGGAGCCACCGACCATGTAGCAAAGGACAGGAATACCTTCGTGGAATTCCGGCGTATTCCACATGGAGCAAAGTGGATCTATGTAGGAAACAACATGCGAGTAGCTGTCAAAGGGATTGGCACATGTCAATTGAATATGCGCAACGGGCGCACCCTATTCCTACATGATGTCCTCTATGGACCTGACATACGACGGAATTTAGTTTCTGTAATAGTGTTGGTTAGACTTGGTTTTTCAATAAACTTCAATTCAAATGGTGTAAATGTGTTCTTAGGAACAACATTTTACAGCTCAGGATATTTTTTAAATGGTTTCATTGTATTAGATTATGACTTACATTCTGCGAATGTTTGTTATTCCCTAGTTACATCTTCTAGTACTTACAATGTTGATGTTAATTTATGGCATACTAGACTTGGTCATATTGGCCAACATAGAATGAGCAGACTGGCTAAGGAAGGCTTATTGGGTAATATCGAAAGAGTCGATTTACCTACGTGTGAGCATTGCCTAATAAGGAAAACATCTAGAAAACCATTTGGAAAAAGGAATTAGAGTTGAAATTCCTTTTGCAATTAGTCCATTCAGATATATGTGGTCCAATGAATGTGAAAGTAAGGCATGGGGCTATATATTTCATCACATTTATAGATGATTATACTCGATTCAGCCATGTCTATTTGATAACTCATAAATCAGAGGCATTAAGTTGCTTCAAAAGATATATGAGTTTGGCTGAAAATCAATTAGACAAGAAAATTAAGGCATTAAGGACTGATCGAATTTGTGAATATTTATCTGCTCAATTCAGAGAACTATGTGATGAAAAAGGGATAGATAGACAATTAACTATTCCTTATACTCCTCAACAAAATGGTGTTGCGGAGAGACGGAACAGAACCCTGCTTGAGATGATTAGGTCAATGATGGCACATGCAAATTTGTCAATCTCTTTTTTGGGGAGATGCATTGTTAACTGCTGCCTATGTACTTAACCGAGTCCCTTCAAAATTCAGTAACTACCACACCATATGAGTTATGGACAGGCAGACGGCCAAACTTGGAATTTCTAAAACCATGGGGTGTGCGCTGCCTATACTCATGTTCCTTCGCACAAAATATGAAAAATTAGGTGCACGAGGTACGAAGAATATTTTCATACGATACTCTGAACACTCTAAAGGATACGTGTTTATAGGTAAGCAGGAAAGTGAGAGTAAAACTGAATTTGAATCGAGGGATGTCACATTCATGGAAACAGAATTTCCTAAATGGGGTGAAATTGGTGAAAACCAATTCCTCTTTGAAACACTGGATCAAAGTACTGGCAATACCTCAACTGTACACGTTGAGAATACCATCACATCCAAATGGGAGCAATGTGAGAAGTGGGGAATTAAATACGAAACCAGTCTCAATTGCAACCACTTGATAAGCCATTTGATCCGAGTGGGAGCACCAATGAGCATAACGAAGCTCAAGATAATGAACAACTTTTAATACGACGATCAAATCATAAAAGCGTTCTCCGAAAACGTTTTGACATAGAAGGGGAGGCTTTTCATGGTTGCTCCACTAGATGAGGAAGAGCCAAAGAACATAGAAGAAGCTCTATCATGTCCTGTAAAGGAAAAATGGATGAAAGCAATGGAAGAAGAGATGGAGTCTATGAGATTAAATCAAGTTTGGGAATTGGTTGATCTCTTAGAAGGACGCAAAGCCATTCGGAAACAAATGGGTCCTCAAAAATAAAGCGAAATGCTGATGGATCAATTAAAAAATATAAGGCTCGCCTAGTAGCAAAGGGCGTATACTCAACAGGAAGGAATTGATTATGAAGAAACATTTTCTCCTGTAGTGAGATTTACCTCGATTCGCCTTATCTTAGCTATAGTAGCAAGTATGGATCTTGAATTACATCAAATGGATGTAAAGACTGCATTTCTAAATGGAGAATTAGAAGAAGAAATTTATATGAAACAACTAGTTGGTTTCATAATATAAGGCCAAGAACAAAAGGTATGTCGACTTTTAAGATCGATATATGGCCTTAAGCAGTCTTCAAGACAGTGGTATATACGCTTTCACGAAGCAGTAATAAAATATAATTTTGTCAAAATTGACGAAGATTATTGCGTATATATTAGAAGATCCAAAGATCAGTTTGTGATCTTATCATTATATGTTGATGATATACTAATAGCTGGGAGCAGTAAAGGAGTTCGTTAACACTGTCAAAAGTTAAGTTAAATACCAATTTTTGAAATGAGAGATATGGGTGAAGCAGTATATATCCTTGGAGTTAAGATTTCAAGAGATCGTTCAAGAAAACTTTTATCTCTTTCACAAGAAACATATATAAACAAAATACTTGAACGTTTCAACATGAGAGACTGCAAACCATTGATACTCTTATTGCAAAAGGGTGTAGGCTTGAGCAGAAGGCTGTGTCCTCAGTTAATGTCCTGAGGCCTGATATTTGTTTTGCTGTTGGAATGGTAAGCAAAAACTCTAGGATTGCGTAGAACTTGATGTACTATATTATGTTTCCAAATTTAATGCCCATATTTGTTGAACATTTATGCATATACATATATATTTAATGTTATGTACATTATCTTTATTAAAAAGTATGCCGGACAGATCTTAGATTAGCCTACTCACACAGGTAATTGCCTCTATTTTCTGGTGTAAAATAGAGATGAGACTATTTCCAGCTAAATTATCTAAGTGATAATTAAGAGCTCGAGCTTGAAAATATGATGGTCGCCTTAACTAAATGTTAAGATGAGGATATATTATTTGTTATATCCGAAAATGAAAATAACCCATAATTTCACTTTATCTGTCTTATGCCAGATGAGAGTTCTGTTGATTTATAACAGAGTAGATTTGTGAACTCAGGTTAGACATTGGAAATGTCTGAACCACCATCTGTATAGTATTTAAATATGAAGGCATACACTCCATGGAGAAAGGGAAAAAATACTGTAATACGTATTTACATGCTACGTATGCATTATACATGCGACAAAAGAGATGACTAAATTTATGATCTCATTATTTAAGTCGTGTGAGACTCTGAGGTTAAAAAAATAATACCTCATTAATAGTACCCTTAAGACTCTTACCTTGTTTTTCAAGATTGTATTTGATGTTTGCTATCTTAGGATGTTGCCAATGGTCATGAACGATTCGATCGGATGGAACATTACTAGAAAAGCTAATTAAACACAGATTAAGAGATCTAAGTAAAGAGGAAGATCAATTTGAGATATCTGTCATATTGACTTGTATTTACTGGTCGACCAATTATGACTATATTATGGTTAGTCATAGTTGTGAATACAATGAACAAACAAAGTTTAAAATGAGATCAAGAGAGTTGTGAATGTGACTGATTGATCTAGAGTACAGCATACATGATCTACTCAAAGTCCATTGTGAGCTGTTATATACTCCTAACAATATATAGCAACGAGCTCTATGAGTATGCTGGTCGCACGGATTGTTTGCCTGTATGAACTGCAGAGTAGAGAACTTGACCCATCAAGTGCGAGTGGGAGATGAAGGAATGGATGACTGGGCTGTCCAAGATGGGGCCAAGCCCAGCTCCATGCATGCATATATATAAGATGCAAAAACGAAAAAAAGAAACCTAATGTTGGTTGAGGAAACATCCGAAATCAGTTTCTCTCTTGCTCTTTGATTCTCTCCACGAATTTGTTGGACTCAAACTCTGTTTCTAGGCATTCAATCTGTGGATTCACGGGTATGTTCTCTTGTAATATACTTCACATGATCAATATATCTATTTTTGATCCATATATGAGACCATTAGCATGAAATGATGATTATATTAATTATAATCCACAGTTATGTTTAAACATAAGCAAAAATAATATGACAAGATTATAAATTATACTTACTCATATTCATCCTCTATTAGTTACTCAATTAAAAATACCAATATTATTTATTTAAAAACTAATTCAAAAAAGGGTTAAACCAAAATTGTTCACATTCCATGATAGTTACACTATCAGATACAATATAATTATTGCTGCCTTCTCTCTTCGCTCATAATTCTAATGTTTTAAATATTTTGAAATATTTCATTTTTTCATAGGATAATAATCTTAAGAACTTGAATATTTTTTTCATTTTTTTCACACACCATCAGTTTCTAAAATAGAAATATTGAAAGAAAAAAATAAAAAATATAGATTGACAGCTACGTTAGTGTCCGTCAATGCACTAGTTAATATAAAATTCTTATATGATTATTTAATCATATATTATTATCAAAATTTGTGTACATTTTTTTAATAATGTGATAATTCATAATTAGATGATAATGATAAAAGAAATTTATAATAACATTAAATCTAAATTAATCCATATCTTTTTACCAACAAGAAGTATAGTCTAATACAAACTACTACACAACACAAAATGCAAGCGGTGTAAACCAACTACAAGTAAGGGTGGCAAGATGGATAGATTAGATGAGTTTTGGATTGGATTATAATGAATGGATAAAAAATGAACCATTAATCCATTTAAAATCTATCAAAAATTTATTAAAAAATTACAATCCATCCATAACCCATTGAATGAATAATTATTCAATCTATCTATTATTTTATTTTAATAGATGAATATCCAACCTACCTATTTAAAATCATCTTTTTAAATTCTCTCTCTCTCTCTCTCTCTCTCTCTCTCTCTCTCTCTCTCTCTCTCTCTCTCTCCTCTCTCTATATATATATATATATATATATATATATATATGTATATTTACTTATATATATATATATATATATATATTTATAAAGTGATCATTTGAAATTTAATTTTTTTTTAATTTTTAACTGTAATAGAGGATTTGAATGGATAATATCCATTGGGTTTGAAATAATTCAATAGGTCAAGAGTAAATTATAAAATTAAATATCTAATTGCTGTGTTTAACCTAATAAATCATCCATTAATTAAAATTAACCCAATCCACTCTATTCATTAAATTTATTATTTTAATTGAATGGATTGGGTTGGATTAAAGTCTCGATGGATTAGATGGTTTGTGAATTAGTGGATCATTTTGCCACCCCTAACTACAAGTTCTAATTAGAATTGAATTAGAGCACTATCACTAAAACAATTTATATATGTAGCATGAATCCTTTTATTTTTATTAAGTAAAGTACTATGACATCCTAGTGCAAACAAATCCTTACTATCTTTACTATCTAAAACAATCTTTGTTGGCATATACCCAAATCCTAGGGCAGACAGAGACTTCTACATAGAGATGTATAGAAATTAGCCCATATTATTGAATATACATAGTTCTATTTTAAATTACTTAATGTTAATTAGAATCTTATTAATTTTTGTTTTTTCATGATCATATAAGATGACATAATTTGTTTTTTTTTTTCAGCATAGCAATTTCAACAAGAATTATGAAAGCATGGATATGTGGGACTAATTCACTGTGGTCGTGCTGTGCCATAGTATTATTGGTAGCCACCATAGAAGAGAGCACCCCCAGTGATCAACCAGAGCCTCAGCTCGCTGTTTGAGGGAACCACAACCTGGAGCCATCGTGCGATGAGAGATACGTTGTTGGAGAAAGGGAGACCTTCCACACTATCACCAACAAGTGCAGCAAGCCATTTATTGTGGAGCAGAACCCCGATATCCACGACCCGGATGATGTCTTCCCTGACATCATCATCAAGTTAAACCCCTTTCAAGAACTTGAAAATTTTTGAGGTTGTTCACAATTAGAGCTATATATATACATACATACATACATATATATATATATATATATATTATGCTTGTACAGTTGTGCTTTGTTCTCTTTAAGGAAAAGAAGAATAAGTTGGAAATGAAAAGGAAAATATGTGATGATCGTTTACACATACATATTCGTCAATTTTCTGAAATACCCTTTTCTTTTATTTTTGGTTTTAATTTTGTAAAGATCTGTTATGTTATTTCCATATATATGACGGATGCTTGGCTTATCTTGTTCGGAAGAAAATGTATATTGCTTTTGTTGAGCTTGAATTTTAGAAGAATAATCTTAAGCAAATATTTAAGGAAATAAATTTTTTAAATATTATAATTTCTCGTTTGGTACATTGTATAAATGATAGATAATATAGTATAATTAATATTATCATTCTTCATACAATGTTTGGACAAAATACTGGATAGTATAATAGTTAGTCAAAATAATTTTATTTAGCCTTGACCTTATAACATATAGAAATCAATTTATTTTATCTTATACAATATTATACAATCAAAGCTAGATAAAATTATTTTGACTGAATAAATTTGAATCACCATTCACTCTGCCTATACTTATAAATGGGATGTGATCAAAAGCATAAATCAGAGTTTTTGGATCTTACCACCCTAGATAAACGACCAAATTCTTTGTTAAAATACAACCAATGCATCCAAAATAATTAAAAAAGAGAACATAATTGTGTAAGTTAGTTAAGGACTCATTGATCACTATTCTCATAGAAGTTTAGGCAAAAAGGGTACTTTTGTCCCTTAACTTCTTTTTGATTTTTACTTTTGTCCTCTAACTTTTTTTCATTCTAAGCTAATAATGTAAATCTTAAAATAAATTCAAAGTTTTCCTCCAAGCTACTTTCATTAATGGTAGTAATGGAATAATTCTAGCTGGCTCTTATGTGCCAAATATGTTGTTAATATAAATGATATGGGAATGAAACTTAAAATGTTGTTGTTTTAAACTTAAAACTCTATTGGTACATTCCCAAACCCTTTTATGATTATATTCTAATAAATCTATTTTTTTGACTAAAATTTACTCATATTAACAATGAATACTTGTAAAAGGGAAAACAATAGGGGAATTTGGTCAATTGTTAATGGTCATAAAGCAGAAGTAGATGACGGTGAGTGTTCGAAGGCATCCTATTCCTATTCTTGAATCTGAAGGTTGTGCACGCTTAGCAGCAAAATCGAATAATTGTCTTTGATTGATCAATTAATAGCTTAGAAGATTTATCCAAAAAGAAGTGATTTTGATGCAATCTTTTGTGTGTAAATCCATTTCTACCAATCTCTCAAAACTCATTTTTGTTTTAGGGTCACTAGAAAATGGAGAAGGTGTTGACTATTTTGAAGCCACAGTTAAATCCACAGCAGCAATTGTTGGAACATTGAATACCAAATCTGTAGTCTCGTACTCTATTTCAAAACCCTAATTTCGCCTTCTTCTTCATTCATACAATCATGGCTGATTTGTGTTTACGAGTTTCATTCATATATATAGAGAAGAAAAAAAAATGTATAGAAGGGGAATAAGAGAAGTAGCAATGAGGAATGACATGGACTCCACAAAGGTGTTTGGTGACTTATAGTTCCATTGGTTATGTTTCTTCATTGTTGATTTACTGCTACTAGTGCTAGTGAGATAGGTGGCAATGTCATGTCACAGCAAAAATGAGAAGAGAAAGGAACCCTAACTTTGGTAGGCAAAGCAAGGGATGAAATGTGAATGAAAATTGGAAGAAGATTAGCCATGTCACATGACACCTATGTATATCTGGCCATGTCACATGCCATCTATGTATGTATATTGTTATGTCACATGGCACCTATGCATATTTCTGCCACATATGTTGATGGTTCTAATGGAAGTTTACTTAAAGAAAACATTGAGTTTTTATTAGGAGTTACAGGACTAATCTGGAATGAAAAAAAGTTAGATGACGAAAATGAAAACAAAAAAAAAGTTAAGGGACGAAATTATCCTTTTTGCTTAGAAGTTTATTACATTAATAAGAAATTCACTTCGACATGGCATAAGATGGGGTGGTAATGAAAACTTACCTAGATCACAAAACTTTATCTACCATTTGAATCAACTGCACAACTATATGTTATGAGCTCCAATAGCAAAACCCCAAATGCGAATCGATTAGGCTTCTCCATGCAAAAAGTAATATGGAGCTGAATAAATTTGCATTTGGTCTCCATTTTTTTTTACTCCCAAAATGTAATATTTTTATGTTTAAACATAAGCAAAATAATATGACAAAATTATAAAT
>NSJW01000740.1:0-28450 GCA_019955255.1 Castanospermum australe
AGCATCATCCTCTTCTTGCACCCTTTCTGCATTTTTTGAAGAACTCATTTCAAATCTGTTACTCATTAGAGTTAGAGTCTTGGAAATTTTGATTGCTAACTGGGCTTCAATGCCTTCTTTGCAAGCATTTTGAGCTTCATTCTCCTCTTCAGCGACACCTTCCTTTTGCACTTCCTCTTTATTGTCTTCTAGGGGTAATTCCACAAAGTATGGAATTTGGTGTATTCCTTGAGATTCCTGCTCAATACTGGCTTTCAGCTCCTTCTCTGCTTCTGGCATCATTTGTGGAGGTTTAAACTTTCGATAATTTATGAGGTTCGAAGGTCCTAGCCCATGCCTTTTAATTTCAATCTCCATGGCCTTCCCCTTTTTCCCACCAACAATTGATGATTTTTGAGTGCAAGCGGCCTTGCATTTATCGATTTGCTCCTAGGTTTAAGTTGATACTCATAACTCCTTTTGGGCTAAGACAATCCATA
The DNA here is from genome assembly GCA_019955255.1 of Castanospermum australe. Classification (NCBI taxonomy): domain Eukaryota; kingdom Viridiplantae; phylum Streptophyta; class Magnoliopsida; order Fabales; family Fabaceae; genus Castanospermum; species Castanospermum australe. The sequence goes on from NSJW01000740.1 coordinate 480, forward strand.
AGGATTACTGGTTCTGCCAGCCCAATGTCTTCTTTAACTAGGTGAAGATCTTCTATTCTTCTTGGGCCCAGGCCTGATTGCACCCTTCTAGTTTTCAAGTCAATCATCGTGGCTGAGGTTTGTTGATTGATTGACAAGGGTTCATCTTGATTGTAGCTTTTTGCCTCCTTTTATACTTCTTGATTTATAATTTCTCTCACCCACTACTAACTTAAGTCATCTTTAGAAGGAAGCTTCTATTCCCTGTAATCAGTAATACTCTTCTTTTCTTGTCTTGTACTGCTCCTTTTAAATACACACGCTTGATTACTTGGAGTGTCTCCACTCGGCTCAGCCTAGGAACATTGTTCTAAGTGCTCCTTTGGTTTTCCCTTCCCCTCCACAATAATCGCTGCTAATGATTTTGGCAGTGGGAGCCCCTAAATATAGACTATATCTCAATTTGCCTGGATAGATGGAGGACATAGTCGTTGGTGCTTTGCAATTCTTCAAGTCATGTCCCAATTTGCCACATTTGTAACAGTAATCCTGTAGCCTTTCATACCTGAGCATAATCCAGGTTCTTGGTAAATCTTCCAAGGAATCCAGCAACCAGTCGGCAGGGGTTCTGTGATATTAATTAAAACTCTGACTCTTATAAAATTATGTAATAGTTGGCCATCCACCCATGGATTCTCAACTTCTAAAACTTCACCCAGTATGTTCCCAATCTTTCCTGTATTCTTGGCATTGATCATATCTAGCGGTAAACCGTAGATTTGAACCCAGTACGGTGAATAATTAAAATCAACTTCATAAAAGGTTACCTGAGGTGCCCAGTACTGTAGGCTAAGGAGATAACCCATAACATTCCAAGGAACTCCCATCATTATTTTCTTTAGGGTGCTTTCATCTTGAAAGTTAAAACGGTAGAGTTTGGGCTCACTTTAGTGATTGTAACACCCTCTGGATCACCCCATCCTTTCAAAATCATACCTGCAACCATTTTCTTATTAAGGGCTTTGGGAGCAATTAATTTCCCTACCTACTTCTTCTTAGCTCTTTTAGCAGCACTCTGAACATCTGGCTCAAGCTCTACAGTAGATCCTTCAAAGTCTTTATCCTTATTTCTGTACTGGACGCTTTCCTCTTCCATACTCCTCACTAGGTTTGTGCTTAGGGAAAAGAGAGGGAAAAGAAAGCAAGAGAGCAAAGAATGGAGAAAGAGGAGGGGGAAATATAGAATTTATGGTAGGATATGAGACAAGCTCAGAGGGGAACTCTCAAGGAGAGGGCACTCACAAGGAGAGGGTAGTTGAGACATGCTCAAAAGATGCAAAAAAAAAAAATTGTATAATTAAAATGTTGCAAAAAGAGCTTTTAGCAAAAGAGATATAATACATGTTTGGGAATAGTTATTTTTAAGGAAAAAATTATATTTTTAAAAAAAAATTTCAATAAAATTTTGATTATAAACTATTTTGAATACAAAATAAATTAATTCAAATACACAGATATTTGTGTAAGCATAACATAAAATTAGACATATGCTAAGATATTAAATATTATTGGTTACACTATTTTTGTTCTTATACTTTTTATAATATAATAATTATATTATTTATAAAATTTCATGTACTAATAATTAGTAATATATGATGGGCTATTATATGAACAACATTGAGAATTGTTATAGTATTATGATTGTTGGTAGGTGTCAATATATTTTATAAATTTTTAAATGCTTATTAATTAGTCTTGGTTGATGTGAAAACTAGTTCAAAAATAAACTTATAATAATAATTAATAATAATAATAATAATAATAATAAATGTTTGATGTCTATAAAAAATAACTAACAATAAATATTTTTTTGTACAATAAGAATATCTTCATGTCAACTTTTATGTAAATCAAGATAATTAATAAATATTTGATAACTTATCAAATTACTAATACCAAGACAAAAATGTGTACAAGTAATCCAAACATCATTTTATATATTTTAAAACATTTTTATATTATTAATTTATTTTTAAATTTTTATGCCAAAATATAAATTTATATATAATTTAATAGTTCTCTCCATTTATTTATTTTTATTTTTAAGATTATTAGTCATATATTATTGGAAGTTTCTTCTCTTCCATTTGTTTTTGTGAAGGTATAGGTACACTTAATTATTGATCAATATCTTGCCATATGTTTCAGTTAATTAAAATATAAATACAATAAGTTATTTTTCTTGATGAATTTTGATGTTTTATAATATCACTTAGCTTAATCATAATCTTTAATTAGAGTTATAAAAATTATTATCTATTACATTTTAAAGATAAATATATAAAAACTATCATATATATATATATATATATATATATATATATATATATATTATGTATGTATGTATGTGTGTGTGTTTGTGTAAATTTTTTTGACAGTAAGAATATCTTCAGGTCAACTTTCACGTCAATTAAAATTAAGTGCTTATGCAGGTGATCTTAAAGGCACATTTTCACATCGGATTATGAATTGACCAATAGAAAACATAGACTCTAGAACTATTAATTTTACCCCAAACAAAATCACTTATAGAAAACCCATATCCTTCATCACTTAAATCTTCCATTTCTGTATCCCTGTTCTCACTTTTCTGCCTGTCTCCTCTTTCTTCCCCATCAACTCTTAACGAACCACCTTCACTTGAAGTGTCAGCTACCATTGTTCTTCTTTCAGAATCATAAACAGAGTCCAAACTTCTCAGCACCGTCACTTCCACTTCCACGAGAAAACATCATGCTTCTTCCACTCTCTCTCATTTTCGACAAAGAGAACACCCCATTCATCTCCCAATCAGCCCAATCTTGACCATCGTTTTTTACTTCCCAGTCCTCTAAATCCCTCTGAACCAAAGCCTTGGTCTCAAAGACTCGGCACTTGACTACTTCGACAATCCCATCATCACTCAAACCTTGGCTTCCATGGCTGGAAAACCCAACCCCATTTTCTGAGCCTTTATTCTCAGAACCCCCCGAAAGCCCTTCCCCCCTTTTCTCTGAACCTTCATATAAATCACTACAGACTCCAAAACTGCCGGGAGAAACAAGATTGGAAGCTTCAACTCTGGATAAGGGGATGGATGTTTAACACCTTTGGAGAGTGATGCAAAGATATGGCCAGACTGCAGTAGATGTTTCAGCTATTTGTTCTGTGTATGAGCATTTGGCTGCAGCTCTTGCAACTAGGAGAGTGATGCAAAGATATGGCCAGACTGCTGTGTCGCAGAGTTAGCATCACTAACGGTCGTGGGTGAGCTTTGTTCTTCACACTCAAGGTTGTGGTCATTAACAATTGTGGGACTAAGATCCCCTATACATGTCACTGCACCAATTTGTGGATTCATGTCATTGTCTACTATTTAATTGGGGATAACTTGATTCACTTATATGTCTGGACAAAGTGGTACTGGGACTTTACCTTTGTTGATTGATATAACCGGCATATGATTTGGCTGTAAAGAAAAGGGGGCTCTCAAATTATAATCTAGATACCTTGCGTATGCGCTTGTCCTGAATTTTCTGATATTCAGCTGTCTAACCCTTTACTGTGGCCAGATTATAGTACATGTTGGTATCTATTTTATCATCAAGTTATAACTTTTCCTTCTGGCCACTAGGTGGGAACTTAATGTGCGAGTGAAAGCATATGAAGTTGCCTCAGGTGAGTCAGGTCAACAATAGATTAGGCGAAATCAGTACTGCAGCATTAATGCCCTATTACAAACATTGTCCGGTTTTGGTTCTTGGAAATTAATAGTTAAAGACTTTCCTTTGAATTAATTAACTACTACTATAAACTGTGTAATCTTACAAAAGATGCGTTTCTCCTCCACGGCACAATAGAGGTAAATCAAGAGAAAGTAACCAAAAGTTGAATGCATTTGATAATTGTTGTGTCAAATTAGTGCCCTGTTGTTGAGGTTTGAAGTGTGTCAAGTTGATAATAGTGATTCAAAGGCTTTGCACACGGGGTGTGCTTGTGCAATCCAACTGGTTGTTTTAAAAACATTATTAAAACAAAAAATTATGGAGAATTACTGATCTTTTTTTTTTTTTTGGGTCTAGGGGGTGGGGGTCTCCACCAAGATCGATCCCAGGTGCAGCTCTTCAAGACAAAGCCTTAACCATGTAACCATTAGCCTGACTGCTGAGAATTACTGGTCTAAACCTTGTGTTGATAAAATTAGAAGCAACAACTTCCTTGAATAGTCTTGCTTCATGTTGGTGAGGCCCTCGGCCCAAAAGAGTGAATAAAGCATGGGCAATCAAAAACTATGTAATTGTGAGTTAAGCTTGGTACATTTGACAAGCTGGCTTGTCTTGAAACACTCACACCTATAATCGTGGAACAACCCAACCCCCTCCCCTTTCCCAACCCCTCACCTCCCATCCCCAGTGACAAAAAAAAAAAAAACCTATATAATTGACTAAAAAAAGAAAATAAAAAAGTATATAATAAAGAACAAAGCTGTTGTGGTAGGAGTTGGTAGCATTTTTTGCAGATGCAGTAATAATTTAATAATTGGATTCAGATGTTTGTTTCATTTTGCCTTATACTTTCTGGGACATGTCGTCTGACAAGGTTAACTAAACGTTTTCATAGATTTTTTTTATTTAAAAAAGGATTCACATGAGTGAAGAGGATAATATCCTGCTGGGTTGGGGGAATATTGTCTGATTGATGGATACGTTTGTAATCACAAAAATATTGATTTAAATTGAATTGAATTAATTTAATTTAATTTGAAATCAATTCTCATATTTAGAATTTATTTTAAAATTAAATCAATTCTTATTTTATAAATTTTTAAATAAATTTTTTTTTGGCATAAATCAAGTTAATTCTGAAAATTTCTGATTCTGAAGATGCTCGATAAGTTTTCCATCGTTAATTCAAGGATAGGAACCTGTTATTCACGTACTAGTTCTACTAAAATTATTTTTTTCACGTACTAGTTCTACTAAAATTATTTTTTCTCGAGAAGCTGGATGAATTTTGAGTAGGGGCTTCGCTGACTTTTTGTTTTTTGTGTTTTTTTTTTAAATTTAAGACTAAAACCTATTTTTAGTTTCTGAAAAATATATTGTTTATTAATTTTATTAATTTTATTGATTCAATTTTTTAAGTTTTAAACCATTCATAGATTTTATCTTTTAATTCTTTTTTATTTTATTAATTTAGTTCATCAAAAAGACTAAATTATTGTGAATTTAAAGTATGAAGAATTAAATTAATAAAATTAATTTTTAAAGAATTAAATTGATAAATGATGTATCTTTGAAGATTAAAAATATATTTTACTCTTAATATAATTAAAAGCTACATAATGGGAAGACTTGCCACAAATCTCATCTCATTTGTTTTTAATGAGAATAAATATGAGGATCTCCAAGATAAAAATACATATTACTCAATCACTGAGGTTATGTTTGGAAATTTGGAGGGAATAGAAAAGAAAGAAATTTAAAGAAAATAAAGGAAAATGAAAGAAAGGAGAATGAAAGGCTTACAAATAAATTTTTCTTTCCTTATTTAAATGTTTTAAATATTCTAAAATTTTTAAAATTAAGAGAACTTTAAAATATTTATAAAAATTAGTTTATGAGGGTTTTGAAAGATTTATTAAAAATTCTCATTTCCTTTCTTTTATTTTTTAAAACTTTTAAATAAAGAAGAAGCTTATAATAAACCTTTTAATTCCTTCATTCTTTTCTCCTTCCTCCCCCATCCAAATATAGTATGAGATATTCCCTTATATATAGTGCCCTAGCTGACTACATTGCATTACGGGAATCAAAAGGCAGTTTACCCCCTAACAGAAATAATTAAGTTTATACTTTAATTTATTTTCCTCAATATATATTTCCAGTAAATTGTTCACACAGGTTGATGGATGTTCAAATAATTTAACGAGACTAAATTAAAATTTCCTTGTTCTTCCTGAGGCAAACCAATATGCTAATTTTCTTGCTAAGTTAGGTGCCAAAGACAATGAAGCTCTTCATGGGGCCTTTGACCTCTTGGTGACTAATTGGAATTTAGTTTCCTATAAAAAATATTGAGTTAGATTTTAAAATTCAGTTCATTCATAAAAATATGAATTTAATTTTATTCATTGTAAATGTATATTTAATGAGTTTGACTTCTTAGATAATTCTTTTATAATAAAACATATTAAATAATGTGTCAATATATGATTTAATATAATATAAATAAAAATTAAAGTTATAAAGTATAGCAAATTCCTCATGTCACCCTATATTATTCTAGAAATAAAAATAAGTAACTAACCACAAGAATTGGTTACGCATGATGCTTCAAGTTCTGTAAATACTACTATAAATTTTGTTAGGGACTGACGTGCCCTGATATTAAAATAAGATAGTCTCTTTTTTTTCCTTAAACTTTTCTATAATACACACATCAGTCAAGTTAGGTTGGGCCCATCAAGTCAGAAAGAAAATGTTAGATTGGGCTAGTGAGATGGCCTGCTAGGAGTTTGGGATTTTGGTACTTCTTTTAAATTTATACAAGTCAATTTGTTGAGGCCAATTAAATAGGCACAACTTGATTAGGCCGATTAAATAGGCCAGCCCGTTCAACTTGTTTCGCAGACTGGGACGGATGGGGATAACTGGCCCATCTTAATAACTCTAATGGACAACAGCAAATAACTCAAGGTACCCATTTCCGAGCAATGAGTTCAGATTATCGATCAAGTTGCTTTTGTATATTTAATTTATTTATATGTACTTACTTTTCTATGTATATTTATTCATTTTCTTAAGTGAATTTTGTATCTGGTAATCTAATTAAAAAAAGAGAAATTTTCTAATCAATTTTTTTTAATTTTTTCAATATTAGATTGAACTTTCTGAAGTTAAACATATATTTCGATTTATCTTCTTGTGTTATGTCCTTCTTAAACGAGGACTGTGATGCAGCCACATAGCAGCCTGAATTTTACATTCGTAAAAATTCTCCTCCTAGTAATCAAACTTTTGGATATTACAATAAATATTTAAAAACCATAAAATATAAACCAATACATATTTATAACTAACGAGGATACTGATAAACTACATAGCTACAATTTATTATTAATATTTTTTGGGTAGACTCCGAAGCGATGTTTTTAGTCATAGCATTGTACTAGGGGCATTACTGCAATGGATAATGATACTTGTACATAAATTTTTACTCACAAATGCTTATCTGGTTTAATGGTGTTTAAAAAGAAAAGAAAAGAAAAGAGAGAGAAAAATATAATGATGATGAGTGGTTATTTGAGTAACGTGAAAAAAAAAATCAGTTACCCTACTGTTATTGCATTTCTGTCATTTCTATACCTGTTATTATCTTAATTTTAATAAACCTCTTCTTTCATAGTAATTAATTATAATTAAATTTATTGAGCGATTTTTTTTAAATAATTTTTTTAAAAATAAGATATTTCTAAACATATGCTAAATGTATTCTAAAGTAACCCTTCCTATTTTTTCTTTTTATTTCTTAAAATATCTCTCAATTATTAAGTGAAAGACTAATTTATCAAAATATGACTAAGCGTTAAAATAGAAACTCTTGTCAAATATATTTGTTTCATACAAAATCGAATCTTTATCATTTAAGTCAATCTTTAATACTAAATTCCTTTCACTTAGATCGACACCCATTGATAATAACCCTTCCTATCTAATAACAAAACTCTGATCAAGTTTTGTGAAACATATTGCATCAAACTTTCAATCATTTCATATTTGTAATTTTGTATGAGTATGCCTGCAGACGGCTTGGAATAAAAATATTATATTTGGTTGTTTGTCGGATTTTTTTATATAAATATTTCAAAAAAGAATCAAAACTCTAAAATGATTAGTTTGATATGGGATAAATATATGGATAAATTTTTATGAATGCGTTTTTATATATAATTTTATATACAAAAACATATTCATGAAAATTTACTTTCATATTTATCTCTACACCAAACATGCACTAAAGGTATTGGATTAATTGTTTTGCATCTACTTTAAATGATCTCATATATAAATCCATGTCTTATTAATCCTAAAAAATTTCTGACCAGACAAATATCATTTCCAACACTGTAAGCCTTTGGGTCATTTTATAGCCTACGATGTGGAATCGAGAACCAATAACTTGAGTCATAATCTTCGAAATCCAAATAAAAATTCATAATAATCTCTTTGTTAACGAATATGCCAGAGAAAAGTTAATATCATAGATTACCTAAAGGACTATTAATAATCAAGAGTGGTAAAAAATTTTAATCAAACCTAATCAAATAATAAATTAAAAATTAAAAAATTTATTAAAAATAGGATAAAATCTTTAAATTAAAAAATCATAATTATTTTTAAAATAATTCAATTAAATCTTAGTCGTTGAACCGTTGGTTTTTAAAGAAAAGAAAGAAATAATCTAACATACTTTTGCGTTGAAAAATGGCATTTGTTGCTGGGTAAGCCTAGTAGCTCGGGCACGTAGCAGTTGTAAAGTCAAAGTGCACAACTACCAAGTGTTAGCATAGTAGAATAATTTATATTTTCAAGCACTAAAGATATAGTTTTATTTTTAAAAATTTTATTTTACGAAAAAAATTATACTATTATTACTACTTATTCCAAAAAAAAATCATGCATTTATCATAACTTAACCTTGTAAACTGTCATAACATTATCAAAATTGCCATCACTTCCCACAGTCGCAATCTCCTTCATAAAATCACTTTCAAGAACCTCAATCTCAAGGCGTTGGGAAAGTCCTTTAAGCATGGAAATGTTGAAGTGATTTTGCAGTCGTTGACAGTTTTTGACAATTTGCTGCAAGAGGCCCATGGCATATCTTATTCAAGCAATTAATTGAGATTGTGAAGTACCATTGTCTCCAAGTAAGGGAAGGAAACACCAGCTTGAGTCCTCTCTGCTTTAATGATGTGCTCAGTTGTTGCATTAATTCAATTTTGATGTGTTATGTTTGGTGAGATGAGTTCAATTCCGGAACTGCTCAAGTCCAACATTCTTAGACGAGTCAATTCCCCTACTTTCAGGTGGCAATGTTGTCATCGATGGTTGTGTGAGGCTAAGAATTTCTAGATTCTTCAAGGATACTATTTTACTGATATCTTCCAAACACAATGTTTTAAGGTTGGGCAGTGAACAAAGAGAGAAAAATCCATTCATGTTTTTACATGCTACCAAATAGGGAAACAAAATTAAAACCCGACAAGATATATATATATATATATGTGTGTGTGTGTGTGTGTGTTTGTGTGTGTGTGTGTGTGTGTGTAAATCCTTTTAAGCACAACTAAAAATGACAGTATGTCCCCATTTAATTACTGGCTAATGACCCTATGCACAGAATCATGGCCTTAGCCCAATGAGTAGCAGTGGTTCATGACAACCAGAAACACCAAACATGATTTCCACCAAAACGAATGCTGATGAATAGAGTCATTCCACTGAAATAAAGATGGTACAAAAATTGAGTTTTAATAAACGAATTAATCCAAAAACAAAGTCATATGAAAGAGAGTCCAGAAATTAAGACTGTATTATAATCTTGAGCATTGTATATGAACTGTGATCAATAAACCCGAACTTGCCAATTGGACTAAGAGCATGAAGCTTTTGCTTGTGCGCCAATGCTGGCCCTTAAAACTATATTGTGCCATTGATGAAATGGCATATCAGAATGAATGACAGCTTGAGAAATTGGGAAACCATTAATAAGAAAATTAAGGGGAGGATTCTAACAAATTTGCAATTTGTCATGTAAGTGCTTGTATTTATAAAATCTTAAACTGTTAATTTTTTAATCAATAATTAATCATTTATTAACCTTACATTTTATCCTCTAAAATGCACACTTTAGAGAATCTTAATCCCTCTACAGGCAAATTGTCACTGGGATGCTACCGGAAGACCTTTTGTCCTGGGGACAACCCGAATTAAGTTTATTTGACTTATGTATTAATTTCCCGCCTCAGACTGCATGAAAGAACATAATCTTCGTGTGCAATTCGTAGCCTATGCGGCTACTTTGTAAACTTTTCTAACATGAATGTAATACTAGTTGGACAAAAAGACTTACTATATAAGACTATTATGAATCGAACTAAGGGTTATGAATGGCATATGATAAAAGTTTACAGTAAATTCATTCAAGCCATATAAGCCTCTAAATTCATTATTCCGAACAGACAATTCAAAAGATCTAGATTAGTCACCACAAAATTTTAAAAGCACGCTCCTTCTGAATAACTTATATTGTATAAGTTCAAACTTCAAATATTTAATAGGTGAGTCACATTCACTAGCAATTTATTTAAAATTAAATATTATACATAAATTCAATCTTAAATTAATATAAATGATGTTGACATAGATCGTGCTTATATAAATAATGGAACACATCTAAGAGTATTAGCTTAGTTAGAAGGTTTTCAAATCAAAATCTAAAACAAAGTTGAAATGAAGACAAAAATTTGCTTATACGAATAATGTGTTGGGATAATCACCAAAATAACTATAGACTCTCTTGATCAAATTGGAAGAGCAAAATCAAATGCAATCTCTTTTCATATATTTAAAAAAATATGTAACTATGATTTAAGTAAATTTATAACTAATTAAGAAGTTAATATTTATTATACTAGAAATAGGATAAGTGAGGTACAAATTTTTTTATAAACAATGTTTAAAAATAAATATTGAAAATGTACATATAAAAAATATTCATAATTAATAAATAATAAAATAACTTAAAAATAATATTTTTTAAAATAAAATAATTTAATATAGTAATTATCATATTTTTTGATAGACAAATTTAACAAAACAATAAATCATTAAACAATGAATTTTTAATATATTAAAATATAAGAAAACAAATTAAAACATAAATTTTAACCGCTGACAACTCATATTAAAAATAGAATAAAAGTAAAAAATAAAAACTTTAAGAGATTAAAACAAAGTATAAACAGAGTATAAATATAAAAGGATAAGTTTTATTGAAAAGTGATCGAAACTTATAAAAAAAAATGTTAAAGAAGATTATAAAAAAAATATTATACACATTTTTATAAAAAAAAAATTAGAGAAAAAAAGATATTAAAATTTTCCGATGTCCTCCTACAAACAAAAAGACTCCTTATACCTAGACATCTCTTAGCAGTAATGACAATGATACCTTCCGAATTCCGACATTAATAATTATAACTTTTGACTAAGGAACGTTGCTTTTTTAAAGTATCTGAAGAGCATGTGAAGGAACAGCATCTTGCACCGCAAGTGGTTTGATGTGAATGAGCATCTTCTGCTTTTGTCTGATGGATAGTTAACTTTTGCATGTGATCAGTGATCCTCTTGACTTTGTTGAGGGTGGCCGAAAGTAATCTTAAACAGTGAATAACTTTAATCTTAAATAGGCCATGTGGGTCATGAGGAAAAGGGATGTGATCAGCATGTTGGGGGTTTACATTGAAACCAACTGCTAACGTGGTAGGCGGGCTGGGGGCAGAATTCGGCTAGTGAGAGTAGAATAAGGGGTGAGAACTGAGAAGAGAGGAAGCAGGCGAGTTCTGCGTAAAGGAGAGAAGGGAGGAAGCAAGCCCCTCAAAGTGCTTGCACTGTCTCTGCATTTCTTTTGCTGTTTAGAGTTTTCCCTGATTTCTCTATTTTAAATTCTCCAACTGGTACTGGTATTACACTTATATCAGTAGCAGGTAAGGAAATTCTCAGTTTCTTTCAATACATACAGTCTCTGTTTCCAGTTTCTTATCAGCATCACAGCTATGTTGATTGTTGACTACTTGACTTCAATGGCATACTTTTCTTACTTTGTAGCCCTTTGATATGTCATTACATTCAGTTCAGTTATTGTTCGTTGAAAACTTCACTGTGATTAATCATTAATCTTGATGTAAATACTTGAGTGCTTTTGTTTTTTGGGATGCTGAATTTATATGTTGAATTTAAGTAACTAACCACAATAATTGGTTACGCATGATGCTCCAAATTCGGTAAGTACTACTATAAGTTTTGTTGGGATTTGTGGGGTGCCCTGTTATTTAAATGAGAATCTTTTCTTTTCTTAAACTTTTTTTTTTAAAAAAAAAACCTAGTAGACACATCATTGAAGTTAGGTTGCGCCCATCAAGTCAGAAAGAAAATGTTAGATTGGGCTAGTGAGTTGGCCCGCTAGGAGTTTGGGATTTTTTTACTTCTTTTAAATTTATACAAATCAATTTGCTGAGGGCAATTAAATAGGCTCAACTTGTTTAGGCCGATTAAATAGGCCAGCTCGTTCAACCTTGTTTTGCAGACTGGGACGGATTGGGATAACTGGCCCATCTTAATAACTCTAATGGACAATACCAAATAACTCAAGTTACCCATTTCCGAACAATGAGTTCAGATTATCGATCAAGTTGCTTTTGTATATTTAATTTATTTATATGTACTTGCTTTTTTATGTATATTTATTCATTTTCTTAAGTGAATTTGTATCTGGTATTCTAATTAAAAAAAAAAAAGAGAGAAATTTTCTAATCAATTTTTTTTAATTTTTTCGATATTAGATTGCACTTTCTAAAGTTAAACATATATTTCGATTATCTTCTTGTGTTATGTCTTTCTTAAACGAGGACTGTGATGCAGCCACACAGCAGCCTGAATTTTACATTCGTAAAAATTCTCCTCCTAGTAATCAAACTTTTGGATATTACAATAAATATTTAAAACCATAAAATATAATCCAATACATATTTATAACTAACGAGGATACTGATAAACTACATAGCTACAATTTATTATTAATATTTTTTGGGTAGACTCCGAAGCTATGTTTTTAGTCATAGCATTGTACGAGGGCCATTACTGCAATGGATAATGATACTTGTACATAAATTTTTACTCACATATGCTTATCTGGTTTAATGGTGTTTAAAAAGAAAAAGAAAAGAGAGAGAAAAATATAATGATGATGAGTGGTTATTGGAGGAATGTGAAAAAAATAAATATGTTACCCTACTGTTATTGCATTTCTGTCATTTCTATACCTGTTATTATCTTAATTTTAATAAACCTCTTCTACCATAGTAATTAATTATAATTAAATTTACTGAGCAATTTTTTTTAAAAATGATTTTTTAAAAAATAAGATATTTCTAAACATATGCTAAATGTATTCTGAAGTAGTCCTTCCTATTTTTATTTATTTATCAAAATATCTCTCAACTATTAAATGAAAGACTAATTTATCAAAATACGGTCAAGCGTTAAAATGGAAACCCTTCTCAAATATATTTATTTTATGTAAAACTGAATCCTTATCATTTAAATCAATCCTTAATACTAAACTCTTTTCACTCGGATCGACACCCATTGATAATAGCCCTTCACTCGGATCGACACCCATTGATAATAGCCCTTCCTATATGATAACAAAAATCTGATCAAGTTTTGAGAAACATATTGCATCAAACTTTCAATCATTTCATATTTGTAATTTTGTATCAGTATGCCTGCCGACGTCTTGCAATAAAAATATTATATTTGGTTGTTTGTCGCATTTTTTTTATATAAATATTTCAGAAAAGAATCAAAACTCTAAAATGGTTAGTTTGATATTGAATAAATATATGGATAAATTTTTATGGATGTGTTTTCATATACAAATCCATGTCTTATTAATCCTCAAAAATTTCTAGCCAGACAAATATCATTTCCAACACTGTAAGCCTTTGGGTCATTTTATAGCCTACGATGTGGAATCAAGAACCAATAACTTGAGTCATAATCTTCGAAATCCAAATAAAAATTCATAATAATCTCTTTGTTAACGAATATGCCAGAGAAAAGTTAATATCATAGATTACCTAAAGGAGTATTAATAATCAAGAGTGGTAAAATTTTTTAATCAAACCTAATCAAATAATAAATTAAAAATTAAAAACTTTATTAAAAATAAGATAAAATATTTAAATTAAAAAATCATAATTATTTTTAAAATAATCTAATTAAATCTTAATCGTTGAACCGTTGGTTTTTAAAGAAAAAAAAGAAATAATCTAACATACTTTTGCGTTGAAAAATGGCATTTGTTGTTGGGTAAGCCAAGTAGCTAGGTCAGGTAGCAGTTGTAAAGTCAAAGTGCGCAACTTCAAAGTGTTAGCATAGCAAAATAATTTATATTTTCAGGCACGAGAGATGCAGTTTGATTTTTAAAAATTTTATTTTATAAAAAAAGTTATATTATTATCCTTACTGATTCAAAAAATGTCAAAGTGTGCATTTGTTGGAGCTTAACCTTGTAAACTGTCATAACATTATCAAAATTGCCATCACTTCCCACAGTCGCAATCTCCTTCATAAAATCACTTTCAAGAACCTCAATCTCAAGGCGTTGGGAAAGTCCTTTAAGCATGGAAATGTTGAAGTGATTTTGCAGTCGGTTGACAGTTTTTTTGACAATTTGCTGCAAGAGGCCCATGGCATATCTTATTCAAGCAATTAATTGAGATTGTGAAGTACCATTGTCTCCAAGTAAGGGAAGGAAAACACCAGCTTGAGTCCTCTCTGCTTTAATGATGTGCTCAGTTGTTGCATTAATTCAATTTTGATGTGTTATGTTGGTGAGATGAGTTCTATTCCAGAACTGCTCAAGTCCAACATTCTTAGACGAGTCAATTCCCCTACTTTCAGGTGGCAATGTTGTCATCGATGGTTGTGTGAGGCTAAGAATTTCTAGATTCTTCAAGGATACTATTTTACTGATATCTTCCAAACACAATGTTTTAAGGTTGGGCAGTGAACAAAGAGAGAAAAAATCCATTCATGTTTTTACATGCTACCAAATAGGGAAACAAAATTAAAACCCGACAAGATATATATATATATATATGTGTGTTGTGTGTGTGTGTGTGTTTGTGTGTGTGTGTGTGTGTGTGTAAATCCTTTTAAGCACAACTAAAAAAATGACAGTATGTCCCCATTTAATTACTGGCTAATGACCCTATGCACAGAATCATGGCCTTAGCCCAATGAGTAGCAGTGGTTCATGACAACCAGAAACACCAAACATGATTTCCCCACCAAAACGAATGCTGATGAATAGAGTCATTCCACTGAAATAAAGATGGTACAAAAATTGAGTTTTAATAAACGAATTAATCCAAAAAACAAAGTCATATGAAAGAGAGTCCAGAAATTAAGACTGTATTATAATCTTGAGCATTGTATATGAACTGTGATCAATAAACCAGAACTTGCCAAACGGTTTGGAAGGAGATGAAACCCAATGTTTTAAGGGGTATATAATTGAAGTTGAGTAACTTATCTAGACCAAAAAAAGAAAAAAGTACTGAAACCGAGTAGTTCATTCTTATTAAATGGGCCAAAACTGAGTAGGTCTCGTAAGCCCATTACGATATTTACTCGGAGAACAAAATGGCATGTTCATGAAAATGAGTAATCAAGAGCATACAAAATAAAAGATTAAATTATCATTTTACTCTTTTAAAAATTTATTTAATATTAATTTAATTTTTTAAAAATATATAATATTAAATTAATTATTTAAAAATTTAAAATAATATTAAAATTATCACTCAAAGATGTATAATATCAAATTAATATTTTAAAAATTTAAAATAATATTAAAATAGTCAATTTAAAAGATCATTTTAAAAGATTATTTTAATGTCATTTTAAATTTTTAAAAGAATAATTTAATGTCATGTATTTTTGAAGGATCAAATTGACATTAAATATCTTTAAAAAATTAAATTGACGTCAAATGAATCTTTAGATGACTAAAATGATAATTTAGTCAAAATAAAAATAATACAAAATGGTTCATTAATTTTAGACGAATATGAGTGGCCAAATGATAAAATGATATTGTGGAACCGCTTGGCACGATATGTATATTGATGATCCTAGACGAATTTTAAAAGTATGATAAATCATAATTGCATTTCTAATTTACTAGCTATAATCACATTTTGCTTGTTATAAGTATGACTTTAGCATGATAATTCAAAATCACAATATTAATATTAAATTTAAAAAAATCTTGAAAGAAATATCATCACTGTATTAAGTAATTAAATTTTGGTGAAACTAAGAAACTATTAAAAATATAACATATAAAAAAGTGAAGATGCAGAGGTCAGAGTGATTTAGGATATGTTAAGAATAATTGTCTTATAATTGAGGTTGATAAGCATTAAAATATGTCATTCTATTATGAATTATACTTATTATGAAAAACAAGATTAAAAAAATACAATATTGTAAATAAAAAAACACAATATTAAAGAAAAGTATATTTTATGAAATTCTTATCAGTGCATAAAAAAGGAGTGAACGAAAGCAGGGAAAGCAGCATAAAATTTGCTAAGGGAGAGAAATAAAGGAAGAGACAACGAGTTGCGAAAAGAGAGAGATAAGGGCATGCTATGCAGCGAATTTTAGCATTCTCTCTAACGTCATTTTAAAATTTGAAAAAAAAATAAGATATTAATCTCTTAAATTTTACAAACATACGTTGTTCTAAATGAATTGTAACTTGAATATCTTAAATATCATGTTCAGGATTTGATTTTTGTAAATATGAATAGAGCATGTATTATTGATAGATCTACTTTCTAGATAAGGACTATTCTGGAATACTAAAAAAAATCGCTTAAACTTTCAAATTATTTATAAATAATTTTTAAAATTTTAAATTATTTTAGTTAATAATTAAACTGTAATAATTATACAAATTAACTTTTTCATTCACCTGTCATTAAAATACTTAACAAAACTATTGTCATATGACTTATATATATATATATATATATATATATATATTAATGACGCCGAAAAATTACTAGTCATTTTATCTTTTTTTTTTTTGTAAACTACCTTAACGCTTCATTATTAACTTTCTCCTAATGACTTTCATGTAAGTTGAGATTTTGAGATCAAAATACGAAGAACTTGTGTGAAATAACGTTTCTATTGTTATAAGTCGCGCATATTATAAAAAGTCTTGTACATCTTAAATGTTCATGTTATTCTATGGGTTTATATGAGCTGAAGGGACCAAAATAAGTCCAAGATTTGTTTGTACTTTTCTAAATTCATATTTATATATTCTAAATGGTTTTTTTTCTTTAGAGGTGTTTAAAACTGATCTAATCCAAACAAAATTAAAAAATTAATTAAAAAAATTAAAAATTGATTAAAATTAATAAAAAATAATTTTTTTTTCAAAAACTAATCAGTTCAGTTTGATTTTTGATTTTAATTTTAAAAATTAAACCTGAATCAAACTAAATTAAAAGTAATAATATATATATTATAAATTATTTTTTATATGTGATATTACACTTATACTCTTCTGAACTTAAATTATATTTTATATATTACAATGACATTATTATATATGATATAACATAAATTTATTTTGTTTAAATATTATTTTTATAAATATAATATTTAAAATATAAATTTGAGAATATTATTAAATTAAACATAAAACTTATGAGATTTTTTGACGAATATCCTTATTGTGACATAAACTTAAATTAATATTTTATAATTGATATCGTATTAATTATAGATATTGACTATTATTTAAGTTAAAATTTTTATTGAATATTAAAATTAATCTTAGTGCATGTCTTATTTAGATCAAATTTAACTAAAAAAATTTAGATAAAAATCGATCAACTGAACGAACCAAACCTAATTTAGTTCGATTCTTTAGTAAAAACTAAATCAATTGGTTGATTTATGAAGTAAACTAATTGGTTCAATTCTTCTGAAATTTCTCATCAAAATCGAACCCAATTGAACCGTTTAACGCCCTTATCCCAGCCCCGAAACGCAAACTGGCACGGAGCCTCCAATTACCCGACACAACATGGCATCACAGATAGACAAAAGAAAGGCTAGCACGGGAAAAAAAAACAAGAACAAGGACACTCCCTGAACAGGGAAAAAGACCACTGCTCTGGAGACAAGACTTTAACTGCAGAGAAACCTCTCTGTCCTTACACGCTATGGACAACAAGGATCTGGGAAGAGATCTCCACCATGTGAAGATATCACAATTTATTCGATCCCATTGGGGGATATTTCAGCTTGATGTGTTTTAAAACCTTGAATTATATGTGAGAAAAAAAAAAAGGATTAAAGAACATGTTAGCTAGTTCAGCCGCTTAGTGTTATTGGTCATCCCAAGTAAATCTATAGGCCATTCTGTCAACTGAATGAAAAGAAAATTATCTATTCATTATGTCAATAATAGAGCTACTGTGTTGACGCCGCATAACATATATACAAGTATCAGTTGGGCAATGGCAATAGCAGTTGTGAACTCTCAATAAAAACTTTAATCATATAACAGTTTATTCAATCCCACTGGGGGCAATCTCTGTTTGATGTGGTCTAAAACACTGAACTACGAGGGAAGGAGAAAAAGTAATGAACCTGTTGGTTCAGCACAGCTACTTATCCACGATCAATTTTGCTCTGGCGTGGCCATCTTTAATTTGGAACTGCTTTCCCAGGCCTAAATGAACCATTAGGAGCCAGACAATGGAAATTAGTTCTCCACCTTTGCTAAGTTGCTGGACAAGGGTAGTAGGCACTGCAGTTGCATGCTGCAAATGACAACATTTCCACCCATATCTGGCACATAATTTTCCATTTCTTTTCTTCCAACTTTCCTAGCTTTTTTGCCAGCCTACATGCATCAAACAACTATGATTTGCTCCTGTCTCCCCTAACATCACTGGGTAGAATTTCTGTACGCACATCGAGAAGTTTTTGGCATGCGGACTTTTCCTTATCTTTTGGATCAAGATCCCTCTTGCTAAAGAACTTTATTGCCTCAGCACACGTATCTTGGAACCTTATTTGTCCAATTCCAGCCACAGCAGACATCATGGTGGGTTGCATAACTAGAAGGTAGAGCATGTAATCCGCCAGAATCTTACTGAATTGGCGTTCATCATGTTGATCGCCGTGATCATTTGCGTAGCAGAGATGAGTAGCAATGTGGAGTATCACAAGGCTCTCATCAAATGCAACATCATTTTCACTAATAAACCGCGTCAGTTTTTTCTTTTTCTTGTTCAGTTAATTCATTTTCCTGTTTGAGAACCCACTCCCCTCGAGCAGAGCATATTTCCTGCGTGGTTTGCACATCTTGAGCATATGAGCATATTCCCCAAAGTTCTTTAAGGAATGGGTTATTTGCCTCAAGTATCCACTTCTCCAGGAGGTCTCTAGCACCAAAATAATTAAGAAGTCTGTCGAGCGGAGATTTTAGAATTTTCCTTGCTTTGAAGCACAATAGTTTGATGGCTTCAACAAATTTGTAACCTTGACTGTTAACTTGTGGACTTTCTACTGGGCACTGATAGAGGCAATATGCTACCAAATTGTGCCCTGAGATTGTTCCAGACCATCTGCGAAATATTAATGGTGTAGACAATGCCGTATACTTGGCATAAGGCTCCTTCTTGCATTTTGAGCAACTTGGTCTCCTAAAACTGATGAAATATTCAAGAACATTGGTTCTGACATTGAGAATAGAAGCCTTGTTGGAGTTTTCACCAGTTTCATCAGAAGAGACCACTGTTCAATCAGAGAAGAAAAGCATCACGAGACCCACAGCATCAAGAGCCAGAGCACCATACATCAATATGTATGTGACTTTAACGTCAAACTTGTTGAAGCCGTGCTTGTCATCTACAACGAGGAGCCCAAGTGCTGCCGCAATGGAGCAAAAGGTTACAAACCGGAAAAAGTACCCCACCTTGTTGCGCAGCGCGGAGACCTTGGTAAAGAAAACTTCATAGATGCAATTGAGCTCAACCTCGATAACTCTAAGAGCATCTGCTGCTGTTATGTTGAGAAAAAAACTCGCGGCTCTTGTTGCGATCGCCGAAGCTGAAGATCATGTCAACGATGAGCCCTCTGTATCTGTCGAACAAGTCATAAGCACTCTTCACCACCTGAACGTCACTTAGTTCCCCACTCGTTCTGTTTCCACGAGCACCAGTTCTGGGTTTCTGATCAATGGGCTCAGGCATCATCACCATCCGGGTGGGAAGACCGGCTTCTGTCCTGGAGAAGTGTTCCTCCATGAGCTTCGCGTAGTTGGGCCCCGGTCAGGTTCTCGAACCAAGGATCTTCGGAAAGTGTTCCTACTCGCGAGGTACAAAGCACGAGTCCTCTCCGCCTACTTGATGGTTCCTGCAGCAAACATTAGGAGCGTTGGGATCCAAAGAGTGTTTCCAGGAATAGTTAGAAGGAAAACATAAGCAGCTGCAGCAGCCTGGAAAACGAGGCCTAGCAGGTGCCTGAGCCAGAGCTCGTTATCCTCAAGAGCGAAAGCAGTCATGGTGTCAGTGTTAGAAATGTATCTCATATTTAACGAGAACTAATGATGATTTAATTAAAACATATTAAAAGACTAAAAGGTAAATTAGTTGTAAAGGAGGATAATTAAGTAATTGCTTGATGGGAGCAATTATCTGATGATTGTAGGATGTTATCCTAAGTGATAATTGATGGTTTTGAAATTCGAAAGAAACTGATAACTGATGATACTAACTTATGGTTTTGAATTTCAAATTAAACCCTTATATATTCAGTC
This sequence comes from Castanospermum australe, assembly GCA_019955255.1. NCBI lineage: Eukaryota > Viridiplantae > Streptophyta > Magnoliopsida > Fabales > Fabaceae > Castanospermum > Castanospermum australe. The sequence continues at coordinate 21,210 of NSJW01000740.1, forward strand.
TCTACCCATAAGGATACACCAAGATTTATCTTCCATCAGAAAGTAAAAAGTGTAAGCACGAAAGGGGAAGGGACCGATAAAGATTCAACAATCAAAAAAGGCTTTCAGATGTGAAGATCATTCTGCATTATGGAAAATGTCAGTATTCATATTTTGATTTAATTCTAATGTATGTGAAAACCATGAATTCCAAGATCCTAATTGTGTTCTAGTATAATAGACCATAATGTAAAGGACACAAGTTTAAGTTTACATGTGGTATCAGAGCAAGGTTTGGGAATTCATGTTTTTTCATGTATGATAATTTTTTAAATCATTCTCACAAAATGAACATGAAAGAGAAAGATCTGAAAACTCCATATCTGAGAAATCCAGATCTGAGAAATTGTTCCAAAAAAAAAAAGAAAGGGTTGCTGCGGAACCCCTTTGTTTTCCGTCAGTTTTTCCGGCGTTTTCCCCAGTTTTCCGGGGAAAGGCTCCGGCGCACTCTTCCTGCCGCCTCTCCTCACGGACAGTCGCGCACCGCCTGTTCCTGCTCTTCTCCTCAACGATCGGCCACCGTTCCTCCAGATCCACCATCTACTCCCGTCAAAAAACTAGATCTGGCCGAAACCAGAAGGATCAGTTGAACGACGGCCTGTACAGTAAACGGCAGAGGCAGAGGGATCTCGTCGAGGAGGAGCGAGCCCTATGTTTCTGAGATTGTCGGGTTTGGGGTGAAACCTTTCTCGTCGAGCCGGCTGAGGTGCGGTGATCTGGAGGCGTTGCTGCCGCCCGAGAAGAAACCGGATCTGACGCAGCTTTTGGGGTTCCGGCTGGGAGTTGGGATCTGTATTGCGAGGGGTTCCATATGGGTCCTGGCCGGTGGTTGTTGCCGGGCTCAGAGGGGTTGACCGGATTGTGAAGGTTCTGGCGTCGCCGGAGAAGACGATCGAACATGATGGTTCTGGCGCCGCCGAAGAGATGGACCGGACTGTGAAAGTTCTGGCGCCGCCGGAGAAGACGACCGGAGTTGGCGCTGGAGTTGGTGGTTCGATTGCTGATGAGATTCAAAAAAAAAAAAGGGAAAGGAGGAAATTTGAATGTGAAATTTCAATTCTATAATTGTTTAGAAAATATTTCTGTTTGGAATTAAGTATGGTGGATTTGTTAGTCACCAAAGTGGCCAAATTCTTATGAATTGTTTTTAATTCTGAACATTATGATTGTGTTTCAATTACCCATAATTTTGATGCTATAAATAACATGAAAATTATTATTTTTATTATGGGTAAATTGAAGTTCATTATTATAAGGCAGTTAAGGATCAACCCAAAGGTTGATTGCTTGTCTTTATAATAAATGAGCATGAATGTTGGTGATGTGAATATATTATTAGTTATATTTATATATCCAAAGATAATAAATATTTCTAGTTAGTGTATACATCATTGCCAAATTATGTGAAATTTTTATTAGCATCATTATGTTGAATGTTGTATATTGATGGATTGCTCAAAGGTGAACATCAATATGCATTGTATGAAATGTATCTGAATCTGTGAAGCATGTTGATGTGTATGTATATATAACTCAAAGTATTAATGTTTTAAATTTTATTTCTTGTAGTACCAGTTGCTACACATTCACTATTCTCAACTGTTGCAGTTTTTAATGGACTCAACTTCTCTGAATGGAGTGAGCAAATCCAATTTTACCTTGGGATAATGGATCTGGATTTAGCTCTTAGAGAAGAGAAACCTAGTGCTATTACTGTTACAAGCACTGAAGAGGAAAGGGTACATTATAAAAACTGAGAAAGATCCAACAGGTTGAGTCTAATGTATATACGAATGAGCATTGCTAGCAACATCAAGTCAGCTCTTCTACAAATTGAAAGTGCCAAAGAAATGATGAAAGCTTGTGGAAGAGCGCTCCCAAATTGCTGATAAGTCTCTTGCTGGGACACTAATGAGTACATTGACCACCATGAAATTTGATGGTCATCGTACAATGCATGAGCATGTTATTGAAATGACGAATATTGCAGCAAGACTAAAATCATTGGGGATGGATGTGCATGAAAATTTTCTGGTGCAGTTCATCCTGAACTCATTACCGGCTGAGTATGGTCCTTTCCAGATGAACTATAACGCCATGAAGGATAAATGGAATGTGCATGAATTGCACAATATATTGGTTCAGGAAGAGACCAGACTCAAGAACCAGAGAATTCATTCCATCAATTATGTGAAAGGTCAAGGAACTGAAAAGAAAAGTTTCAAGAAACATGAGAAGAAAGGAGGAGGACCTCTAAAGGTAAATGAGGCTTCTTCTTCTAAAATTCACAAGAAGGAACATAATGGAAACAGATGTTATTTCTGTAAGAAGGCTGAGCATTTCCAAAAGGATTGCCCGAAACATAAGGCTTGGTTCGAAAAGAAAGGTAAGCCCAGTGCTTATGTATGTTATGAATCAAACCTAACTGAAGTTCCTTATAATACTTGGTGGATTGATTCTGGATGTACTACTCATGTTTCTAATATGTTGCAGGGATTCCTTACAACACAGGCCACAAAGCCAAAATGAAAAAGTTTGTCTTCATGGGTAATGAAATAAAAGCTCTAGTGGAAGCTGTCGGGACTTATCGTTTAATCCTTGACACTAGATATCATTTAGATTTATTGGAAACTTTGTATGTACCTAGTATAACTAGGAATTTAGTTTCAATTTCTAAACTTGATAAGGCTGGATATTCCTTTAGATTTGGTAGTGGTTGTTTCAGTTTGTACAAGCACAATCATTTGATAGGCAATGGTACCTTATGTGATGGATTATATAAATTATGTCTTGATAATCTATATGCTGAAACACTTATGACCTTGCATCCAGTGTTTCTGAAAACCGGACCGGACCGGCCGGTTCGACCGGTCGGACCAGGAACTGGTTACCTCCTCGGTTCGGGTTATCTCCCAGAATCGGGATGGTCAAAAACCGGTCAAAAACCGGTGAACCGATATCAAACCGGTCAAACCGGTCAAACCGGCGCTGGTTCTCACGGTTTCCCGGTTTTGCTTTTTTTTTTTTTTTTGAACATCTGATGTTAAAACGACGTCGTTTTAACATATATTTTCCAAAAAAAAAAAAAATCAGACGACGTCGTTTCGGTTTGAATGAAAACCGAAACCCTCGTCGCTTCTCGCCCGCGTCTCGCGTCTCGCCCTCGTCTGTTACCCGTCCGAAAACGAAGCGTAGCTGCGGAAGCGAAACTCGAAGGAGAGAACGGCAGATCCCGACACCCGGTGACCCACGGCAGAGAAAGAGTGAGTTTGGTGACTTATCGCCATCGGAGATCGGAGATCCTCAAGGTATACACCTCTGCATACGCTCTGCGTGCAGTTACTGGTACTGCTGTAGATGGTTTTGATTGTGTGCCCGATTTGATCTTGTAGATGGTTTTGATTCTTGTTTGTGCCGTCTGGATATGCTCTGCGTGCTGTTACTGCTGTAATTTCATTTATTTGTGTGTGACACTGTGACTGCTCTGCTGCCTCTGCGTGTTGTTCGTGTGTCGGTGTGTGAATCTGCCGGCTGCTCTGCGTGCTGGGCTGCTGGCAGCGAATCATTTTTTTTTTGCGAATCATTTTGATGGCCAGATCTAATAGCTTAGATGACTTTTTGCGAATCCCCTTCCAACCAAACCATTTGAAAGCCCAGCTCCATAGCAAAAATCAATCCTTCCTTAACTGCCAATTAAGAGTTCCCCACGATATAGAGGAGTGAAGAAAACCATCCTTTTTACAACATTTACAAGCCAGGAACTTCTCATTGGGGTCACGCAGGATAATACCAATTTCAAAGCTAGGAGAGGATGGTTTATAGCCACATCCACATTCACGTTGTTTGCAGTGCATTGCAGCAGATCAATTTCCTTTCACTTCCATGCATACTTGCAAACTCCTCACTTCCATGCATACTTCTGTAATCAACATGTCGTCCATCTTCAGAGGCATAGGCTTCAAACATTGCATAGGACAGAAACCTAAGCCTAGACGCAATTTCTGTTATAGCCTTATAGGCTTGGGCTTCACAGTAATTATGCCCCTTGGAATGTTGTAACACTGAGATGCCACAATTGGATCGTCATCCAAAAACCGATACAAGTGATTACCATCTTCAAATAGATTCTCCCTAAACAAAACATAATCATTGAAAACAGTGAAGGATTGTCAATTCTGTAACTAAACATAATTAAAACCATGAAAAGTGGAAACACAAAGTAGAGTACTTGAACTCACTCAAGAACGTGTTGAAAGAAGAGTTTGCTGGCAAGCTTTCGGGCAAACTCAACAGCCTATATCATCAAACAAAAATTAGAAAGATAGCAATGACATTATGAAGCTGGAAATTGTATGAAATGAATCAGTTGCATATTCAAAGGATGATTTGCTTGACCATGTGATCGCAAATACAGGAAGACCAAAATTTCAAAAAACAGATAGGTGTTTCAGAAAAACCTTTTTTATGGGATACATGCTGCAAATATAAGAAGAGAAATTCATTAATTGGATTGATCTAAATCATAATACGTTTATAAAGTTCTGTTGCTTTGGAACACAAATTTATTTATTTCTATTCGTGTGGAACCTTTGGGAAATTCATTATAGACAATTACATGAATTTTAATCTGTATGCTGGTGGTGATGTAAATAATCTGTAGCCTTAACTCTTAAGCAAGGAAAAGTAGTTCCCCAGCTATTCTTCCATTTCAACCTGATTTATTGGAAGGGTGATTCACTGTGATACTCAATGTCAGTTAAGAAATTCTGGCTGCTTAATTGATAATAGATTCTAATTCTTAAGCTCTAAAGTACTAGGTGGCTATGTCCCTACCCTGCATATACGTTGTGATTTCATCCTTTTTCTCAATGAATTCTTTCCCTATAAAAGGGGTGTTAAGCATATATTTTCAGTTTATCATGGATCTGTAAGTAATTCTTTCCCTATCCCCTCTTTATTCAGATATGGATAATTCTAATAATCAGACAAGAGAAAGTAATACTGTTGAGCAGCAATCCTCCACAGGTTCTAGTCGTGGAAAAAGTGATCCAGCATGGAAATATGTTAGTTTAGCTCATGAAAATGGGAAGCCAGTGTACACTTGTGTGTTTTGTTTGACACGTTATAAAGGAGGAGGGATTAATAGGATGAAGCAGCATCTTGCAGGAAAACAAGGACAAATAGCTTTGTGCAAAAAAGTTCCTCATGATGTTAAGTGCCAAATGTTAGCAAATTTGGAACAAGTAAAAAAAAATAAAGATGATAAAGTGAGCTTTGGTGATGATTATGATGAAGCAGAGGAACAAGAAGAACAAGAGATGATTACTCCTTCACCTCCACCAACTAAGATGCAGCATATTGGAGACAAAGGCAAGCGAAAAGCAAGTGCTTCCCAACCAATTGGTAACTATTTTGCACCAAGGACAACTCCAGGAGCCCAACCAAGTTTAAAAAGTGTTTTTGCTAGCAAAGAGGTCATACATAAAGCTAAATTAGGAATAGCCAGATGGATGGTTGATGCAGGCATTCCATTTAATGCAATTCAATCACCTTATTTTCAAGCTGCATTGGATGGTATTGCTGCTATTGGACCTGGTTTTAAAGGTCCATCTTATGATGAAATGAGGGTTCACTTATTGGGAGATCTTAAGAATGAGTGTCAGCTACTTGTTGATAGTTATCGGAGTTCATGGAAAAGAAACTGGTTGTACACTTATGGCTGATGGTTGGACTGATCAAAGACAACGAACTCTAATTAATTTTTTGGTGTATTGTCCTGCTGGTGTATCATTTTTGAAATCTGTTGATGCTTCAGACATGGTGAAAAAATGCACAAACATTATTTAACTTGTTTGTTGATGTTATTGAATGGGTTGGGCCCAGTAATGTTGTGCATGTGGTGACTGACAATGCAGCCAATTATGTGGCAGCTGGGAGACTTATTCATGATAAGTATGAGCATATTTTTTGGTCTCCTTGTGCTGCCCATTGCATTAATCTCATTTTGAAAGATATTAGCAACATGCCCCATGTAGCTAACCTTGCATCCCGTGCTTCAAAGATAACTATATTTGTTTACAATCATATGGTGTTTTTGTCTTGGCTTAGAAAAAGGCCAGGTTGGAAGGAAGTTGTTCGTCCAGGAGCTACTCGTTTTGCTACTGTTTTTATTACTTTAAAAAGTATTTATGAACACAAGGAAGACTTGCAAGCTTTAGTTGTAGACAAACACTTTACTGGACACAAGTTGGGAAGAAGTGTTAGTGGAAAAGCTGTTAGTGATATTATCTTGGATAATAAGTTTTGGCATGATTGCTTTACTGCGGTGAAGATTGTAGGTCCTTTAATTAGATTGTTGAGAATAGTGGATGCTGATGAAAAACCTTCATTGGGTTGGGATATGTATATGAAGGCATACAAAGGGCAAAAAAATGCTATCAAGCATATGTTTAAGAATAGGAAAAACTTGTACAAGCCTTATACAGAAATCATTAAGGCTCGATGGGATAAGCACTTGCATCAGAATCTCCATGCAGCATCTTACTTTTTAAATCCTGCTTTCTTTTATGATGAGAAATTCATTGAGAAGCACAGGGTTATGCAAGGTTTACTTAACTTGTTTGATATAAAAAGCCTTTGCAATGATCCACTTAAAGCAATGAAGGAGATACAGGTGTATCGGCAGCGCAGGGAAAGTTTTGATAGACCTACTGCTTTGACAGCAGCTAAGGAGCTTCAACCGAGTAAGCAATTTTATTTTTATATGCTGATTTGTTTTAATATTTTGAAACTTATAATATATAATTGATGGTTGATGTTGAGAATTATATTTATTTCTATGTAGATGAATGGTGGACATTTTTTGGCACCAGTACTCCATGTTTGAAAAAGATAGCATATCGTATCCTTAGTCAAACAGCTTCTTCCTCAGGATGCGAACGAAATTGGAGTCTTTTTGAACAAATTCATACTAAAAGGAGGAATAGGCTAGAGCATCAAAGACTTAATGATATTGTGTATGTGACTTACAACTTGCGTCTTAAATCCAGGTATATTAATAATTTAAGTATTTAACACTTCTATATTAATGGTGTCATTTATTATGTTTAAAACTTTAGGTTAGTTAACTGAAAAATAATTATAATACTTTGTTTATTTGTTCTAGGTTGCATCGCAAGAAAAGGACTTATGATCCAATTGAT
>NSJW01000741.1:0-25299 GCA_019955255.1 Castanospermum australe
ATTTTCCTTATCTTATCAAGTTCTTTCTTTACAAACCAAATAGCCATGTATTGCCTTAAATTACATCATACGGATTAAACCTTATCGAAGAATGTGAACCCAATAGGTTTACTCTTAGTAAGGTCTGAATTAGCATAAATATATTGAGAAACAAAAATAAAAATTTTAAAAGTTAACTGGTGGAGAAATAATTTATGGCTAAAATGGGTTTGGTTTGCTTTCATTGTTAGGTGTTATGATTCAAGAGCTAGCCCAAGAGAGACATTAAGTTCTTGCCTTACAAGTAAAATTAGTATCTGGGGAGACATTATGATGGCCCAAAATGAGAAATTACAATTTATCATGTGTTCTCACATTTCATGTTGTGTTGTTTAAAAAGTGACAAATCATTCTTTTTTTTCAAAAAAAAAAATCACTCCATTTATTAGCGCATAACTTCTTGAAATTTTTGTATATGCATTGTGAAAATCAATTTATATACAAATATAATATATAAAATAGATGAACATTGAGATATAAAATCACAGAAAAAAATCGCTAGATAAAAAAGTTACATAGCAAATATCTAACTTTACGCAGAATTATAGACACACTTTGATTAAAAAAACTACATAACTCTTAAATCTCATTAGTAGTTTTTTCATTAAAATTTTCCTAATTTAAAGCTTATCCTATTACAAGTTAAACAAGTTTATCCTATTAAAGTTTATCTAAAAAAAATGAATTATCTAAAATAATTAATTTTTTAATAATTTAATATTGTGAAGATTATATGAAATTCATTTAATTAGTCTTGATAATAAAACCCTTTTTACGAGTGTTAATCATATTCATATATGAATTCAGTCGTAGTTGTATTTGCCAGAGTTTCAGACTTTTATCTCTTTTGTTTGCTAGTCTAACCATTGCAACTATTAAAATCCAATTAATCTGCACAATGAATTCAATAGACTATTGACATTTTCATTTGTAAAAATTTCAGTCAAGTAATATATTGAATTTTTGATAAAAATTACACCAAATATTACACGATTCTAAATAAAATTATTATTTTAATATTCTAACTAATTCAAATTATTAAAAAAATTCTGATAAAACTCTTTCTAGTGACAAATTAAAATTATTTTATTTTAACATGTCTCATTTTATCTTTTATAATATTAAAAATGATAAATAACTAGAATAAAGAATAATAATAAAATATGCACAATGGTAAAAACAGAAAATCTTTGTTTTTACTATTTCTTTTATAAAATTTTGAAAATATAAAATAAAATAAAAATAAAATGATATTTTTTAAAATTAAAAATAAAAATATATTAATTAAAAATAAAAATAAAAAACAAACCAATCACCTTTTAAGGGTCCCAGACAGAGGAAGAAGTTGAGGCTAGTAGCATGTACCCTCTCACGTTTTCCATATATTCCTTCTCAGAAAAAAAAAGAAAGAAAGAAAATACATGACTCCACTTTGTCGCTAACCAGAAAAGGGAAGGAACAGGAACGGTAAATAAGAAATTAAATAAGTAAAAAAGAAAAAAAAAAAGAAAGAAATAAAAGATAACGGTTCTCTGGTGCTGCCAACGAAAAGGCGTGCTGTCTGCTGCAGCGGGTCAAAGGGTGCTTTTGTGCACTGCGGAGGCGAGTGGCAGCGTTTTGGGTGCCGTGGTGTTGCTGTCGTGCTTAGTTGAATCACAAGCAAGCATCAAAGGCAGAAAGTGTCTCACCTTTGATTTTCACCTAAAGTAGAAAGGTTGACAGAGACATTATGAATGGAATTTTATTAAAATAAATAAATAAATATTTATTTTTCTCACCTTTCACAATAAAAAGTACTTGACTTGCTTAAAATTATAACTATTCTACATTACATTCATCTCTTTCTCTCAAAATCATCTTTTCTCTAGTTTCCACCTTAATTTTCTTCTCAAAGTTTAGAAATGAAATCTTGTTAAGATAACATTTTTCTCATTATGACGCCACGTTTAGCAAAATTTGAGTTTTGCTAATGTTAGTTCATTTAAATGTGAGCTTATCCAGCCTCTTTCTATTTAATGTGCAAGTTAAATGAGTTTCAACCAAATTTGCTCATGAGTCAATTTTTTTTTTTGAAAAAAGTTGTATACGAGTTGAATGAACTTATGGACAAAGAGAGATTCAGACGAATACGGCATGCCACCTCACCTATTAATGATTTCTATATTAGTATTGTTATGTTACCTTAGGTTTTTCTAAAGTATTGATTCTCAAGTTAATTTTATCAAATATTTATTAGTTATTATTTTCTACAATAAATGATAAAAAATCTATAAAATAAAACTAACAGATATTAAATATTTGATAAATTAATTTGGATATCAGTAGCAAAGAAAAAATGGGTACTAAAGTAATTTTCTTTTATATTTGAAAAAAAAATCTAAATCATAATCAATTCACCTCGGTAACATCATAATAAAGTTGCGTATATCGCTGTGTAATCGTTAGTCAATTTTGTGATATATATAGATTAATTGTAATTTTTTATAGGACTATAAATATTATTCTAACAATAGAAAATGAAATAGAAATAAAAAATTAAAAATAATTGTAATATTAATTTTTATTTTGCAATATAATTCACTATAATGAAAAATTCTTATGCGTACGTAAACACTCAAATGTAATCAACTTACACATATGCAGTACCAATTTGAGTACTTATATATTTACATGCCTCTGTAAAAATTTATGTTACTGTAATACATGATTTAAAGTTTGGTTATACAATATTTACTTTGAAATAAATAGTTTTTAGTTTTTATGATGAGAAAAGAAAAAACAACCAATTGGTTGAATCTATTATAATATTTAAAAGAAAACATAGTGATTTGATTTTTGTCATATGAAATTTGACTATATCATATGAAAAAAATTTAACATTTGACTCTAATAAATAATAATTATGTGATAAGTAATGTTGATATGAGTTTTAAATGTTGTAATATATTTATCATTTTATATAGTTGATAGGTGATTTCATATTTATTACATAGATCTTTTATGATAGGGATTATTAGATTAGAAGAAATTATTTATCGTGATAATTATCTCTTTTTTTATTTTTAATATCTATATGAATGTATTGGACAAATTTAGAATGTAAATTTTTAATTTTATATTCGTCAATTAAGTTATTATCTTAAAATTTGACTAATTATATTTTCTTTTAATTCATTAAAGTTACAAATTCAATAAAATATAATTTTCTTTTAATTTTTTATTCAATATCTATCTGAATGTACTGCACAAATTTAGATAGAAATATTTAATTTTATATTATCAATTAATTATTATTTTAAATTTTAACTAATTATATTTTCTTTCAATAATAATTTTTTAAAAATATTTTTTTGACTATTTATTCTGTTACAAATTCAATAAAATAAAATTTGTTCTTAATTACTTTACGCTTATCCAAAGAATTTCAAATTTTTTATTTTTTATTTTTATTATTTTCTCTGTTTAATAATTCCCGTGCATGTGCACTAGTTTCAATTAAAGACGGAGTGCGCCAGTGTTTGGGATCGGAGGGCTCGAAAGCAACGCGGCGAGGCTTCCGAAATCTTCACCATCTATTTAAACGAATCTACACCCCTGCCATTCAGGAATCAGAGTTGCTTTTAGGTTTTCGGTTTCTCTCTTTTTTTCTTCTGTTTCCGTCTTGCGAGACACCAATGGCTTCCTTCTCGCCAGCGACGGCAATCTCACCGGCAACCGCAGCAGAACGAGGGAAGCGGCTGAAAACGGAACCTTCTGACAGATTCCAAGACGTTGTGGAATTGAAAGAGAGCGACTTCTCTATGTATGATGATTCCAGCGAGCCCTACTTCGTGGTTACTCGCAACTTCACGTATATGAATGAGGCCATGAAGAAGCAGAACGAGGTCGTTGCTCGGTATTCGGGAGCAGTCTCGGAACGTTGATGTACATACACACGACAAACTCGTATTCTTCCTTTGGTTTCATTTTGGGGTTTTGTTTAATCTCTTTATTTGGAATCACAGGCACTTCGATGCTATTCCCATTCCACCCAATTCGGGTTTATTAGGTGGTGTTGCACCCCGCCGCATTACCGACCTTAATCGCCCTCTTCTTATTCACCTCTGCAATTGTGCCTTGGAGAAGTACAATCTTGAAAACCAGGTTCAAAATTCTAATTTTTTTTCCCTGTTTCTCAGTTCACTGTTAAGCCCTTGTCGTTTCATGCTCTTAATTATTGTTCGTTTTTCTCAATCTTTTCCTATTCAGAGTACGAACTTTAAGTTTGCGGATCTTGTCAAGTTCACTAGTGCACTTGTGGATGGGAGATTATATTTCATTACCTTTGAAGCAAAAGATGATGCTGATCCTCCCAACAGCACTACTCGTACTTTTCAGGCCAAAGTATGGAAGAAGAGGGACAAGAACGAGCAACCCGTGGTCCGTTTTTGCAGGATGAAGCCTACCTAACATAACATTGGTAATAATGCTCTCAGAACACTTTAGTGGTCATCATTAATGGATGAGCATTTGTCCTTGTTTCTGTCTGCTCATTTCCTCTTTTATGTCTACTGCTGCCGATGAAAGCATGATAATAAGTTGAAGTTCGCTACCAGAATAGATGTGGCTGCCCTAAATATTAAAATTCACAAGAAAAAATAGGTTACCAACTTACCATATGTTTCTTTTTTATTTAAGTGAACTTTAGGGCTGCCTCATTGTTTTTGGATTTAAACTGATTCTTTCTGAAATTGTATAACACATTTCCTTCAAACTTTTTGCATGAATATTATGCTTGGATTGCTAATCTATGTTATTAATATTCTTAGAGACTTAAGAGTGGTTAAAAGATAGTTACAATTTTTCAATATGTTACTTGTCCTTTAATTCCTAATTTTAGTGCCTTCTGCATTTGACCAACTTGTTCCTGGCACTCAGTGAGGCAATGTGAAATCTGATAGTTGTTGCCTATGTGTGCTCTTTTTGTAATCTTCCTTCAATTTTAACACTTTGTGCTTTGAAAATAAAATTTAGATTATAGTAGTATAAAATAACTGTGAGCAACAATTTAAAAAAGACCGAAATGCAAATCACCCACTTCAAATTAGTTCACTCAACCTTTCAGCATTGGGAAGATAGCCTCCTCCATCCAATGTCCTCAGTTTATAAACCCTATTTGAAAATGTGACTTGTTTCAACTAGGCTAACAATTGTTAAATCAAGGTCCACCAAACACCCCGCTCGGTTTATCTTGTTTCCTTAATCCTTCACTTCTTAAAGAATAAAAGGGGCTATGTGCTAGGCATTGAAAGTTTAAAAGGGTTAAATACCAAAGTTGAAACCACCTCGAGTTTGTTGTGAGCGGATTAAAGTTGAATTGGTTTTCTGCAGTTTAGCCTAAACAAAGAACTCAAGAAACAGAATTAATTAAGGCTGCTAGGATTGGAAGCATTGGTCATGCTTCATCAGCAAATTTGTTGGCCTTTAACCCAATCAAAGCAACAGATTGGCTGTAGAGGCAGTATACTAGGATAGTTTCATGGGTTCTTGTAAATCACTTTATGCTGCTAGCTGATTGTTCTTATTTTCTTATCTCTAAACTGTTTTTGGCCTTAGTTCTTGGGCTGGGATTTGTGTTTTCACTGTTTTCAGCTTTATCGGCTTTAACAGTGCAAATTCGGTTTTTATTTTTTGGCTGGGCTTATATTTTCTGTTCAGATACAAAGGCGGTGCTTTTAAATTTACTTGAAAGACATATCCTTCTAATGGATTTTATTGATTCATGTGTGTTTATTTGTGTGTTCTTATTTCTTTTTCCCATCTTTTATCAAATATTATTACTTATTTTTCCTCGGCCAGTGCCTCACTTGGTGAATTAATATGTTAATCATTTGGTAGTCCTAGCATATTCTGATGACAGTTTGTCGAGCATACCATAGTAATAATGCTCTCACAACTTAATGCACATTATTGGTTATATGTTCAAATTTTGTTCATTCATAGTTTGTCATTGATGGATGAGCGTTTGCCCTCGTTCCAATCTGTTCACTTTGTTCTTTTATGTGCTGCTGATGCCTTTTCCTTTCATGATGGTTCTGATTTGCATGTACTGCTTCCTGTATCTTTGAATTGTTATCCATAAACTTTAGCTACCAGTTTTACTAAGTTAGTTTTGTCATTTTAGTATTTTATCAATACGCCAAATCAAACCATGGTCTTAATGTAAAATTTGGTGTTGTCAAAAGCATGCTTAGCTACTGTGGTCCAAAGGTACTGAGGCAAGCCGCTGCAAAAACACCTGAGATGTCTTCAAGTTTTTAGTTTAAAGAGGGTTGAATTTGACAATTGAAGAAAAATTTGGGATTTGCCTCCTGATTACTCTCTACCTTAACAAGGTAGTCAAAGTTGAATAGCGCCCTTATGATACACTGTGGGTTTTTAACACCTTGAGGCGAGAGGTGCCAAAAAGCCCATACCTGATTGAAGAAAGGCTTATCATTTGAAAAAGAAGAAAATTGTAAAATATTTACCCATTTTAGAATGATTTGCCATATAAATTAACTAGTCAAGCATCACACATAATATTCATAGTAAATAAAACAGAAAAATGTTCAAGTGATAAAACGTGATAATAAGTATAAAAAGATCTAAAGATTAAAGTTCACTACCAAAATAGATATGGCAGTCCTAAAAATTGAAATTCATAACAAAAAGAGGTAACCAGCCCTTGGCTAGGCAACCCGACATTCATGAGAGAAATAGAAATCATTCGGAGAGTGCATCCATGGAATCATCATCAGATTCAGCTTCATAGTTGTTTATATCCTTCTTCAACATCATTTCCTGTCTCTCTTCATAAGGAAGTTATGTTGAGCCATTTGCTGCTGACTTTGCTTGATTTAGCCTTTTTTCCTTGAATTCCGTGAGAATTTCAGAAAGGCACTAAAGGCGAGTGTCTTGCCTGAACCTAGAAGGCATTATAAGGTGCTAGAGGCATGCGCGTGTTTGAAGGAGCCTGGCCTTAAAAACCATGAGGCCCTAAACTGTTCTTTTTTTTAAAGGACCGAATTTAAGAGTTACCTATTATTGTGTTGTAAAATAACCTTGAGCCACAATTTAGAAAAGGCCAATATGCAAATCACACACTTCAACTTTATTCCTTGGACAAAAGAACCTGTGGTTTCAAATCTAATTGCCACAACTTAGCCTCCTACACCTGATTGCCACAACTTACAAAATCTATTTAAAAATGCAATTGCCCATTTTCTACTTGAAGCACAATTGTTAAATTAAGTTCCACCCAACAGCCTTGCTCAGTTGACTCCCTTTCCATACTTTTGTTCACTTTGGGAATGGAAGGGGCTGTGTCATGTATTGAATCTTTAAGCGGGTTAAATACCAAAATTGAAAATGATGTCTGGTTTTTTGCCCTAAGGTCTTGGGCTGGGGTTCGTGTTTTCACTGTTTCAGCTATATTGGCTTTAGCAACTTGAACTCAGTTTTTGTTTTTTGAATTTTTTGGCTGGGCTTGTTTCTTCTGTTGAGAAACAATGGCAGTGCTGTCAAATTTTATTTGAAAGACATATTGTTCTAATGAATTTTATCAATTTTGGGCCATCTGTTGTCAATATTATTGCGTATTTTTCATCGGCCAGTGCCTCACTTGGTGATTTAATATGTTAGTCAGTTGATAGTCGTAGCAAAATCTGATGACTTTCAAGCATAAACTTTATTTTTAAACCATTTTTCTTTTTTCAAAAATTGTAACCTCAGTTCACTGGGGTTACAGCCTTGCCTGTGTCCCAAAAAACACTGGTAGATCTTATTGCAAGATTTGAAGAAATTGTTTCTGTTGTGTTGTCATTTTCTGATATTTTGTTATACACCAACTTCTGTATTTGTAATGATTTGCAGCTGTTGAAGTTGGATAGCAACTATTATATGCAGTCATTTTGTTTGGATGTTAGCTACTAATTTTTTTTGAGCATTCCGTTCCTCTTTTAAACTCAATATCTTATGCAGTTTTCCCCCTTATCGGGTTATGAATGTTTTTGTGGTGGACTTGCTTAGGATTACATCGATTTTTTTTTTATATAAAATTTGTGTCTTATGCACCACCATAGATTTATTAAGAATTGTCAAAGATTGAAGAATTTCACAACTTGTTCATCTGAAATTTTTTGTGGTTGTTCATATCTGGCATCTGATTTGAATGAGTATTAATGATATTATTATTAGTTGCTTGTTCAGATCTCAAATTTTGCTTGATTGTTGTCATGTTGTGTAGAATCTAATTTTTGGAACTGTATATTCTACTATGCAACTCAGGCTAGTGGTTAGTGGTCTCCTGCAAGTTTGAGATCATGCTTTACTGAATCACGATATCAATCTGATTGTGGGCCCTCCTCTCTTCCTCCCGCTCTTTATTCCTTTATGCAGGAAATATAGGTCCGTTGCATCTGCCTGCTGAGAAACAGGCTTTGGTTTTCTGTCAGATGCATGGTCGTGGGTGAAAGCGTGGAAGCCCTTCTGTTAAATGCGCCAGTGTTTCTTTTTTATTTTTTTTTTTCTGGTCTTCGACAGTGTCTCTGTAGGTGGCATATTGTACTACTGGAACATTTTGGGATTTTTAACTTGGGCTTATGTTTATCGCCTATTTGTATATATCAGCTCGTGTCCCAGCATTTGATATGGAATATATGGGTTTTTTTTTTTTGGTGGTGATTCAACGGGGCTTAGAAAACAAACTACAAGACTACTATTCTGGGAGTAGTAACTCCCTTACAATCATTACAGAAAATCTCCTTCAGCTCTTGAGGGGGTTGTCCCAAATTATCAGACCAATTTCCTGAGCTTTACAAGAATTTACTAGCCAGTCCGCACCCTTATTTCCTTCTCTGTACTGATGGGTTTATCTTCGCCTCCCAGTTTCTCCTCAGCAGCTCCCCTATTCCTTTCATCAGCCAGCTAGTATTATGGTTGCCTTCGGAACTCCCCTTAACCATCATGACAGCTGCTCGCGAATCCATTTCCATCTCCACTTTTCTATAGCCTAGCTTCCAGGCCAAATTAATTCCTTCCCAAGCTCCCTGCACTTCAGCTTCTATTGCCGATTTGCACTCTAATCTTCTGCTGAAACCTTTAATCCACTCACCCTCACTTCCCCTTATAATTCCTCCGCATCCAGCAATTCTTCCTTCCTTTTTAAAAGAACCATCAGTGCTAACTTTTTGATATGGATAATGTTGTTTTTACTGCCTTGGACCCCCGAGTTTCATTAATGTCTGCATTTGGTCAAGTAATATGAATTGCATGAATTTGAACGGAAAACATGCTAGTTGTGCCTGAAACTCTGATAAAACCATATGATGTGGCCATTCTCAACATGAAAGAAGTGACACTAATTTTTTTTTTTCTTTTCTTTATAAGGCTATATGAAAAAGAGACAAAGAAAGTTGCTTTGAAATTGTATGTGCAGTGCAGAAGTGAATATTTGGCAAGTGTGAGGAATTTAAATTTTTTTATTGGGTTGACTAAAGTGGTGAGCAATTTATTTTAGAAGTGAAATAATTGATATTGAACAGTACTGCTGCTGAAACAGTTCAACTTAAAGAAAGTAAAGAAACTTTGAATATAAGGAGTGATATAATTATATGATGATATTTCAACTTTAAAAATGTGAACTTTAATCTTTCAACCTTCAAAAGTGTATACTTTAATCTAAAAGTGTAACGTCTATCTGGGACCAAAGCACACAAGGGGATTTTTCAAATTTTTTTGCTTAAAAGAAATAAAGAAAAAGTGCTAATTTGTATACTTATTCATCAAAGAAATGTTCATATTATCCGATTCACTTGCTGGTAAAGAACACGTAGCTCAAGTTGATTGAATAATGACATTAATGATACCTAAATTATTTATTTAGAACATGTTCATTCAACGGTGCAAATACTAGAAACTCTTCTATTTTAAGACAAAAATTATGAGTATAATTTCAATCTAAATATAATTTTTACAAACTTTGATAATAGAAGTGTTTTAAGGAACAGGGTTATAATATAAGTGTGGCGGAAATATAATTGACTAATTTAGCAAGAAAGTTAAATTAAACATTAATTAAAAAAAAGCTAACTAATAGATACAAAACTTAACTAGCTTTTATCAAAGCAAGCAACATTAGAACATGCAATCAATAGCAGGCACAAGAATGATGTGAGAAATTAAAAGATAATGGAAGAATAGCAGAAAATAAGAGATTTATTTTGGTTCACTCAAGCTCATAACACAGATATAGATATCAACAAACTTTTCATTGAATGTTATGAAAAGGAAAATGTCAATTCGTATACATATTCAGGTGTTAAAAAAAGAATTCTAACTCCTACATTACATAATATTATATTTGTATCATTCATACGGTATACCATTTCTGTTAATAAATGTTATATTTTGAGGAATAAATGCTGCTTCTATAAGATATTTACCATGACATTTTGCTTGATTGATTTTGCCGTATCCTGCATTTCCCCAAGACTCTCCATGTGAATTTTTGATTATCCAGTATCGTGTTAGCACTTTAGTTCCCTTTTTCACCTCTCCAAATCCTACTATAAGGACACCATGTTTATTGTCATCGTCGGCATCATTTATTTCTAAGGTTGATGCATCTTTAGGGCCAGAATATATCATATCCTATAATTACATTAAAAAAATAATAAATTTTAAAGCAAAAAAGTAAATTAACTTTCTTTAAAATAAAAATAAAAATCGCACATACTCCTTCCAAATTTTCTAACTCTGGAGTCCAATGTATTTGAGCTGCCACGGGTTGATTCTTAACAGCCTCTTGCATATCATTAGGATTAGGAGATATTAATTTGGAAGTTTCAATTCGTAATTTAACCTGGAGAAATTCATTAACAATGAACAATGAAAAGTGTTATTAATATTTTAATATTAATTAAAAAAAATTTAAATATTTTAAATATGAAATCAAAATAGGAAAAAAAATTATACCTTTCGCTCATGTTGACATACTTGTTTTTTCCCTTGATAAGGGCATGTCTCTTCTAAAACGCATCCGTTCTCTATAATCCACAAAAATGTATAAGGAATTGCTGAATCCTTTCTTTTCATCTTTATTCTCATCTATTATATTGTTGTATAAGTCTTGTGGAGAAAGCAGCTCTATCCGATCTTTGCATTCTGTGTTAATGTGATGCAGAGCCTCAATTGCTCCACACGCAACAAAAGCATAACAACAATCTAAAAAAGAAAGTTGACATTTTAAAAATTATTTTATATAATAATTAATTATTGTAAAAATTAAATATATAATATAAAAACTTACCGCCATTCTCCTTGACTCCCTTACTGGATTTAAAACTCCGCTATTTCTCCAATCAAACAGGACACAATCCACCTAATTTTGGTGATTGTAAAAAAGAGATATTGATGTTTAGAAAACAAATTAATAATATGCTTGAAAACTATCTGATGTACTAGTTGGTAAATTTTTTAATGAAATATTGAAACAGTATATTTTACTTCTATGGGACAAACTTAAAAGAGCATCAACCAATTTATTATAATATTTAAAAGGAGAGTATTGATTTTACTTTGTCGTGTAAAATTTAATTATGTCATTTGGTAATACCTTTGAAAATTTTAGCTCAAATAAATAATATTTATGTGGTACATAGTGATGATGTAAATCTTAGATATTGTAATGTATTTATTATTTTAGGTAGTTGATAGGTCATGATTTTAAATCTCCAAGGAGAGGAAGTCTATAAGTCAAACTTTTTTATTGATATTTTAGAATTTTCTTTGTCTTCTTTTTTCTTATTCTTTTATTTCTTCTTTCTATTTAATAATATTTTTTCTCTTAATTTTTTTTATTTTTTTATACTTATTGTTATCATAATTTTTTTTATTTTACTAATAAATTATAACAAGAAAAGAAAATGTTGATGGTGTGAACTAAATTTTGAATGAAATTTCATTTTAACTGAGAGGATAAATGATCGACATTCAACTTAGTTTCTTAAATTAACTTGTTAAATTATTAGAAATCTTTGTCTCCCCAAAAATTGCTTGCATTTTAACAACTGAGTCTTTAAGTCAAATTTAGAACTGTTAAAATGAATTATGACCTGTGAGTAAATTTGGCTCAACCTACCAAAATGCTAAGTTAGATTATCTAAAATTTAACTCACAAAAATGCAGGTCATTTTGACCCAACTCACTTAATCCATGGGCTAAGCGGGTTTGAGACATGTTAGCTCATGGGTTGTTGAATTTGGGATTTTTGGATTCTTACTTATATAAATTGATAATTATGACTTATAAATTAATATGTAACTTAAGTTTAATGACGATTACATGGTTTTAGACATTTTATAACTTAATTTCGATGATTATTTTATGATTTTTTTAGTTTGTTTTAATGTGTTTTATTTTTTTTAATTTTTTGATAAGTCAACCTGTTTAACCCACCAACCTTGATGAAGTTAAGTCAGGTTGATCATCTTTCAACTTACTTTCGAAGTGAGCAAACCCGGTTTCACCTACTTAGTCACCGACTCATAATGAGCTAACTCGGGTGGATTGGATTAACCCGTTTTGACAAGTCTAATCAAATCTAATCCAAAGTTATAACCAATTGCCAAGAATACATTATTAAAAATGATAAGCAACAAATGGAGCTAATAGTTATTACATACATATTTGTCCACGTAAACATTGAGTTCAACATCTATATGTATTAGTCTTTGACCATATAACTTAATAACAGACATGGTTAGTCACTGTAGTGACTTTATAGTTACTTTTTTTGTTTGGTTAATTGTTGAAGTTTTATTAAACTAACGTGATGCATAGGAATTTGATATGCTATTAAATTGCATTAAAATATGTCACTTACTTCTGGCAAATTCTTATTCCTTCTCTTACTCATGAAAGCCTGTAACACATTATCAAAAACAAAAATATGTATGAATAGACTGAATAAACATTGTACCAAAAAAATTTGAGTCCTAATGATGCTTATGCTATCTATTGGGGCAAATTATTGTACTAGTTTGCAATCATCTGAAGAGAAAAAAGAGTGCAAACTGGGGAGTGTGTAAATCAATTAGAAAAAGAATTGAATGGCCAAGAAAAAAAAATCGATATAATAAAAAAAAAGCTCTGGTAGTAGAATGCAGATGACAAGAACCAGTTTAAAGGTCAAGTGTTTAGAGAGAGAAAAATGTATATGGTAATTTAATTTGACTAAATCCCGCCTGCGTAGTTGTGTGCTCGCAGCATTAGCCTGCTTAGTTGTGTGCCGTGAGCATTTTCTTCTCTTTTTAACTCAATATCTTGTACAATTTTTTCCCTCATCTTGTGGTATGGATTGTTTTATGTGGACATTCTTAGGTTTATATAGATTCTTTAGTAAAATTTGTCTTATGGCACCACTACCAGTCTACGACCACTGATTTAATAAAAGTTGTTAAAGATTGAGAATTACACAACTTCTTGCTTATCTGAATTATTTTGTTGTTGGTCAGATCTTGCTCTTCATTGCTTCTGCTTGCTGAGAAATTGGTTTTGGTTTTCTTCCAGGAGCATGGCTATGGCTGAAATCATGGAAGCACTTCTATAGCTTGTATATAGTACTACTGGAACATTTTGGGAATTTAACTTCCTTATGAAAGTAGTTTTGCGTAAACCACATTTAACACATAAAGCACTTAATAATGTTTTTCACCTATTTGTATTTACTAGTTGGGCAATCTTGCTAAGCTTGTCTCCGACAACATTTGATGTGAATATATTGTTTTAAGGCTTTGGTCCCTCTAGTTTCATTTGTCTCTGAATTTAGTCCTGTAATATTATTTGCATCAATTTGCACCCTCGACTCTGGAAATCATGCTAATTTGCCTAGAACTCTTGACTGTTAGAACCATATGATGATGTGGAGATTTTTAACATGATGAACATGACACGATTTTTTATTTTTTTCATTTTTTATAAAGCTGTTTGAACAGCATTTGAAGAAGACAAAAAGAGACCAGGATTGCTTGTAGATTTGTAGAAAAGTTTGGATATAACACATTACAAATCTAGGAGGTAAATTTAATGTCTGTTCTAGGAATAAGATATTTCTTTCACTCTGTGTCATTTAATGATAACCATACTTTATGAGTTATTACTATTTTTTAAAAAAATTAATTTAAGAAAATAGTAATGATTCATAAAGCTAATGTGGTTACCATTAAATGATACAGAATAACAGAAATATCTTACTCCTTTCAACACCTAAGTGTATATATTTAGTAAGAGAGAAATGAATAGAATGGAACGAGAATAAGAGATTTTTTATGCTTTAAACTTAGAGATTTTGTATGTTTCATTTCTATTTTATTTTTTTAATCACATCAAACGTATACTAAGAATCTCATATTTAATGTTAATAAAAGGATGTGAAATTTTTAAGTGTCAAAGTGTGGTTTATATATAGTCAAGTTTTTCTTTTTCTTTAACTTTCATTTTTGGCACTTCTTCTTAGGATAAACGTATTATGTTGTGTCTGTCTTGACAAGAGAAACCTATCCCTTCCTCTGTCTCTGTCGGATCAAAAGGAGTTTTTTAATTTTCTGCTTTCCAGCATTAAGTTAGAAAAGTTGCCTTTTTGTATTTTATTTCAAGTACGGTCTTACATGGTGACAAATGATAAAGTAATTGTAGTGGTAGTGACATAAATAGAAAGGGATAGCAGGGTACCGTGTGCTAGCCTCCGTCTCCGCAGCGTGAGGAGTGAGGAGCGAGCCTGCAAGCCGCATCGTATCAGAAATTCAGAACGTCATGATGAAAACCATAAAGATAACAAAATTTTTATTATTAATTTTTTAATGATAATTTTTTTCTTAAAACTTTTTTGGTCATTTCCACAATGATCAGGCGGTACATGTAATTTTAGAATGTGCTCGCGTCGAATGATGAAGAGCTTGCAGGAACAACACATTCCATTTAGCTTGAGCCTCAACAATGCCACATTTGTGCAGACACACATACCATGCAATTGCAACCAAGTAATTATTGTAATCTTTTCTATCTAATTCTACCACGTACCCTATCACCTACACACCAATGCCTTCTTCTTTTGTACACTGGAGCCATGCCATATTGCCACCGCCCACTTTTTAAATTGTTATTTTACTGTTAAAATAGAGTGCTTTAATTTTGGTTACAAAATTAATTTCATATAATAATATCTTTTCCTTTAGTTTTTCATGCGAAACTTTCTTCTGTTTTTTTTTTCTAAAAAAAACGCCACTATATATCCTATTAGAGAAAGATCAGTCTAGATATATATATATACATACACCAATATTACCAGGTATGCTAAATGTATAGAAACTTTTCCTTTAGGCTTTCATGCGAAACTTTCTTCTTATTTTTTTTTAAGAAAAAGCCACTATATATCCTATTATAGAAAGATCAGTATATATATATATACATACACCAATATCTACCAGGTAGTGCTAAATGTATAGGAACTTTTCCTTTAGTTTTTCACGCGAAACTTTCTTCTGTTTTTTTTTTTTTTAAAAAAGGCCACTATATATCCTATTAGAGAAAAATCATATATATATATATATATATATATTATACATACACTTTATCATATTTAAAATTTAATATATTAATTATTTATAATTTTATAAATGAATTGATAAAGATTATTTTGGTATAAATAGTATATATATTAATATATATCGCTCCAAGTTAATTTTTACAGTACTTTTTTTTTATATATATTGAATGAGATTCTGACCAACGGATTGCTGGACATTATCAAGACTAAAAACCATTACAGTTATAAACAAAATTGTAAAAAGAATTATTATAAACAAATGCTTGCTTCAGAAAGCTTCACCAGAAGCTACACACTTCATTAGACTGGGCTCTTTGGCAGCCTCTGGAGAGATGAAAACAGGAGGAGTTGGCGGGTGAAGATTTAGGCCATGGAAACCAGGGAACTGAGAAATTATCTCCCTCACCACAATGGTGGAGCCAATGCTTTTAAGGAACAAAGTTATAAACACGAAGAACATTATGACCTTGCATGGTAGGTAGAATCAATAAGCTATTACCGAAAAAAAAAATGGAAGAATCGATCGAGCATTACCTTCGTTTGCTGCACTGGATTTGTAGTTTTTCAAGCTTTTCTCAGCATCTTCCTCCTCTCTGTACGAGAGTGCTCTTCTTCTCCTCTTGACTTTTGAATCCCCTTTCTTCTTCCCTGCTATCACCTTTTCTCTTTTTCTTCTCCTCTTGTTTCTGTTTTTCTCTCTCTTGCTCCCAGCTTGTCACGCTACTCTGCCTTGCCCTCTCTCCCCCACTAACCGAAATTCATTCCATCCCTCGTGTGCAGTCCTGGCTGGCATATGAGGACAAAATTTCACAAGGGAGGGCCAATGGCTTTGGATTATGAAGTCGCGTAAATGGGCTAGTGGATATTTTCTGGCCCTAGAGTGATACTTTTAGACAAATTTAATTTGGGTTTTCACTTATAATTGATATTCTGTATTTTTCGTAATTTTTTTTTTGATACATAGTTTTCGTAATTGATAGTGAGCTGATTGTTACTGCTGCGTTGGTATAGATAGCAATATTACCGAGGAACTTTTGTCCATTCTCTCATTATTCTCTCATTCTCCCAAGTCCTTGGACGGATGAATTCGTATGCATTTGGGTAGGGGCAGTATTGTGTTGCTGGTTAGAAAAAGGATCATCAATATTGTTACAAGAATATTATGTGTGCATTAGGTGGTTGAGATTTGTATAGTCCCTGCAAGAATCTTTACATATTGTGCACCTGCCACACCATTTGATTTTAAAGAGCATTCAAATTCATATTTTTGAGTTAAGCCTGAGGAGCGTACTGGGTCTTGATGTCCGATAGTTTTTCATGTTTTAAGGTGAATGTGGTATTCTTGATAATCTATTACGGTATATATTATTGCAAAATTGTAAGCTAAGGTTCTTTTTCGGAATATCCGTTAGGCTAATGAAATCTGCAAAGAGTAATATAGATATATGCTATTGTGGTCCCTAGTCATGTAGACGCTGGATCATAAGTTGTGAACGTGTGTGAACGTGTTCCTTTGATTTTTCTTTCAGTTAGTTATATGTTTTATTAGAGTTTCATCCCTTAAAACTTATTTCAAATCAATATTTATTTTTCTACTTTTACCAATCAGATATAAATTCAGTTTTCATGATTTTAATTGCAATAATTATAGGTCAACTGAGTTGTGACATCTTATTGACCCGAGATGAATTCCTTGCTTTGATGATATGTAGGCATTTTGGGCAAGCCAAAATTGTGAATATTTTTTGTTTAATTTCTCATATTATTTTAACTTCAAATAATGTAAATGCCTTAAGGTTTATAAATAATTTGCATAATTAACTTTAGGGTAATTGTTTTAGGATGTATGTATTAGGAATTATAGTAAAATTAAGTTTTTACTCTTAACAGTGCATAATTAGACTCTCGTCTTAATGTTATACATCAGCGCACGTTGCTTGTTCCTAAACTATAGGAATCGATAACTATTAAAGACTGCATAAGTTAAAGCAAAACTGGCAATGAGATAAATTGTTATCTGTTAAGTCTTCACTTGGTTTTCTGTTTCTTATGGCTTTATAATACGGTAACCTTTGTTGATAAATACAATTCAATTCATACATTCAAATTCTATATGTCTCACCTTATAAAAAATAAGGTTTATAATTTATGATGTTCCTTTTGCACACTTAGTTTAACAGAAGCCGCTTTCATTTGTGAAAACAGAGGCGAATGCTAATTCTCTAGGTGTGTGATTTTCTATGTTGAGAGAATCAGCTTTTGCTGTGTCTGTATAGTGGTTGTTGTCTTCAATCGAAATCATTTGACTCTTGTGATTTTCTCTGTTGAGAGATTGATTATTGTGTGACAAATTGAAATCCTCGTGTTATGTGTAATATTTGAGCCAAACTGTACGAACAGTGCATGTCGGAGCTCAATCATTTCCCTAAAATGCCTGGAAGCAAATGCAGGTCGTATAGATTCAAAACAGAAGATCTTGAGTTGTTTGATCGGGTTAGGTGTGAACTTGTTGGACGAGTGGATCAATTTATGCAGCATTACCAATTCACTCAGAGTGCATTTTCTGTTTTCTAAATGCTTCCATCTTCAAGACCTTACCCTTAGACTGTCAATTTAACTCTATCTAAAATATGGTGTCATGAATGCTCATGAATTCCTGTGCAAAGTGGTGAAATTTTGATGCAGTTGAACCACAGTTTACTTTTCAAGCGCAGATATTATATTAAGAGAAAGGAAATTGTTGTTGTTAGAATTTTCCTTATCTTTCAAGTTTTCTTTTCAAACCAAATAGCCATGTATTGCCTTAAATTACATCATACGGATTAAACCTTATCGAAGAATGTGAACCCAATAGGTTTACTCTTAGTAAGGTCTGAATTAGCATAAATATATTGAGAAACAAAAATAAAAATTTTAAAAGTTAACTGGTGGAGAAATAATTTATGGCTAAAATGGGTTTGGTTTGCTTTCATTGTTAGGTGTTATGATTCAAGAGCTAGCCCACGAGAGACATTAAGTTCTTGCCTTACAAGTAAAATTAGTATCTGGGGAGACATTATGATGGCCCAAAATGAGAAATTACAATTTATCATGTGTTCTCACTTTTCATCGTTGTGTTTGTTTAAAAAAGTGACAAATCATTCTTTTTTTTAAAAAAAAAAAATTTACTCCATTTATTAGCGCATAACTTCCTTGTAATTTTTGTATATGCATTATGAAAATTCAATTTATATACAAATATAATATATAAAATAGATGAACATTGAGATATAAAATCACAGAAAAAAATCGCTAGATAAAAATAGTTACATAGCAAATATCCAACTTTACGCAGAGTTATAGACACACTTTGATTAAAAAAACTATGTAACTCTTAAATCTCATTAGTAATTTTTTTTCATTAAAATTTTCCTAATTTAAAGCTTATCCTATTACAAGTTAAACAAGTTTATCCTATTAAAGTTTATCTAAAAAAAATGAATTATCTAAAATAATTAATTTTTTAATAATTTAATATTGTGAAGATTATATAAATTCATTTAATTAGTCTTGATAATAAAACCCTTTTTTACGAGTGTTAAATCATATTCATATATGAATTCAGTCATACTTGTATTTGCCAGAGTTTCAGACTTTTATCTCTTTTATTTGCTATCTAACCATTGCAACTATTAAAATCCAAATAATCTGCACATGAATTCAATAGACTATTGACATTTTCATTTGTAAAAATTTCAGTCAAGTAATATATTGAATTTTTGATAAAAATTACACCAAATATTACACGATCTAAATAAAATTATTATTTTAATATTCTACTAATTCAAATTATTAAAAAAATTCTGATAAAACTCTTTCTAGTGACAAATTAAAATTATTTTATTTTAAATGTCTCATTTTATCTTTTATAATATTAAAAAATGATAAATAACTAGAATAAAGAATAATAATAAAATATGCACAATGGTAAAAAAAAAATCTTTGTTTTTATTATTTCTTTTTATAAAATTTGAAATATAAAATAAAATAAAATAAAATGAAATTTTTTAAAATTAAAAATAAAAATATATTAATTAAATAAAAATAAAAACAAACCAATCACCTTTTAAGGGTCCCAGACAGAGGAAGAAGTTGAGGCTAGTAATGTCCTCTTACGTTTTCCATATATTCCTTAGAAAAAAGAAAGAAAGAAATATGACTCCACTTTGTCGCTAAACAGAAAAGGAAGGGAACAGGAACGGTAAATAAGAAATTAAATAAGCAAAAAAGAAAAAAAAAAGAAAGAAATAAAAGATAACGGTTCTCTGCTGCTGCCAAAAAAGGCGTGCTGTCTGCTGCAGCGGGTCAAAGGGTGCTTTTGTGCACTGCGGAGGCGAGTGGCAGCGTTTTGGGTGCCGTGGTGTTGCTGTCGTGCTTAGTTGAATCACAAGCAAGCATCAAAGGCAGAAAGTGTCTCACCTTTGATTTTCACCTAAAGTAGAAAGGTTGACAGAGACATTATGAATGTAATTTTTTATTAAAATAAATAAATAAATATTTAATTTTTCTCACCTTTCACAATAAAAGTACTTGACTTGCTTAAAATTATAACTATTCTACAGTACATTCATCTCTTTCTCTCAAAATCATCTTTTCTCTAGTTTTCCACCTTAATTTTCTTCTCAAAGTTTAGAAATGAAATCTTGTTAAGATAGCATTTTTCTCATTATGACGCCACGTTTAGCAAAATTTGAGTTTTGCTAATGTTAGTTCATTTAAATGTGAGCTTATCCAACCTCTTCTATTTAATGTGCAAGTTAAATGAGTTTAACCAAATTTACTCATGAGTCAATTTCTTTTGAAAAAGTTGTATACGAAGTTGAATGAACTTATGGACAAAGAGAGATTCAGACGAATACGGCATGCCACCTCACCTATCAAATGATTTCTATATTAGTATTGTTATGTTACCTTAGGTTTTTCTAAAGTATTGATTCTCAAGTTAATTTATCAAATATTTATTATTATTATTTTTATAATAAATGATAAAAATTATAAAATAAAACTAACAGATATTAAATATTTGATAAATTAATTTGGATATCAGTAGGAAAGGAAAAAATGGGTACTAAAGTAATTTTCTTTTATATTTGAAAAAAAAAATCTAGATCATAATCAATTACCTCAGTAACATCATAATAAAGTTACGTATATCACCGTGTAATCGTTAGTCAATTTTTAATATATATAGATTAAATTGTAATTTTTTACAGGAATATAAATATTATTCTAACAAGAGAAAATGAAATAGAAATAAAAAATTAAAAATAATTGTAATATTAATTTTTATTTTGCAATATAAGTTCACTATAATGAAAAATTCTTATGCTTACATAAACACTCAAATGTAATCAACTTACATACATATGCAGTGCCAATTTGTGTACTTGATATATTTACATGCCTCTGTAAAAATTTATGTTACTGTAATACATGATTTAAAGTTTGGTTATATAATATTTACTTTGAAATAAATAGTTTTTAGTTTTTATGATGAGAAAAGAAAAAACAACCAATTGGTTGAATATATTATAATATTTAATAAGAAAATAGTGATTTGATTTTTGTCATATGAAATTTGACTATATCATATGAAAAAACTTTAACATTTGACTCTAATAAATAATAATTATGTGATAAGTAATGTTGATATGAGTTTTAAATGTTGTAATATATTTATCATTTTATATAGTTGATAGGTGATTTTCATATTTATTACATAGATCTTTTATTGATAGGGATTATTAAGATTAGAAGAAATTATTTATCGTGATAATTATCTCTTTTTTTATTTTTAATATCTATATGAATGTATTGGACAAATTTAGATAGTAAATTTTTAATTTTATATTATCAATTAATTATTATCTTAAAATTTGACTAATTATATTTTCTTTTAATTCATTAAAGTTACAAATTCAATAAAATATAATTTCTTTTTAATTTTTTATTCAATATCTATCTGGAATGTACTGCACAAATTTAGATAAAAATATTTCAATTTTATATTATCAATTAATTATTATTTTAAATTTTAACTAATTATATTTTCTTTCAATAATAATTTTTTAAAAATATTTTTTTGACTATTTATTCTGTTACAAATTCAATAAAATAAAATTTGTTCTTAATTACTTTACGCTTATCCAAAGAATTTCAAATTTTTTTTATTTTTTATTTTTATTATTTTCTCTGTTTAATAATTCCCGTGCATGTGCACTAGTTTCAAGTAAAGACGGAGTGCGCCAGGGTTCGGGATCGGAGGGCTCGAAAGCAAACGCGGCGAGGCTTCCGAAATCTTCACCATCTATTTAAACGAATCTACACCCCTGCCATTCAGGAATCAGAGTTGCTTTTAGGTTTTCGGTTTCTCTCTTTTTTCTTCTGTTTCCGTCTTGCGAGACACCAATGGCTTCCTTCTCGCCAGCGACGGCAATCTCACCGGCACCGGCAACAGCAGCAGAACGAGGGAAGCGGCTGAAAACGGAACCTTCTGACAGATTCCAAGACGTTGTGGAATTGAAAGAGAGCGACTTCTCTATGTATGATGATTCCAGCGAGCCCTACTTCGTGGTTACTCGCAACTTCACGTATATGAATGAGGCCATGAAGAAGCAGAACGAGGTCGTTGCTCAGTATCGGGAGCAGTCTCGGAACGTTGATGTACATACACGACAAACTTGTATTCTTCCTTTGGTTTCATTTTGGGGTTTTGTTTAATCTCCTTATTTGGAATCACAGGCATTCGATGCTATTCCCATTCCACCCAACTCGGGTTTATTAGGTGGTGTTGCACCCCGCCGCATTACCGACCTTAATCGCCCTCTTCTTATTCACCTCTGCAATTGTGCCTTGGAGAAGATGTACAATCTTGAAAACCAGGTTCGAAATTCTAATTTTTTTTTCCCCTGTTTCTCAGTTCACTGTTAAGCCCTTGTCGTTTCAAGCTCTTAATTATTGTTTGTTTTTCTCAATCTTTTCCTATTCAGAGTACAAACTTTAAGTTTGCGGATCTTGTCAAGTTCACTAGTGCACTTGTGGATGGGAGATTATATTTCATTACCTTTGAAGCAAAAGATGATGCTGATCCTCCCAACAGCACTACTCGTACTTTTCAGGCCAAAGTATGGAAGAAGAGGGACAAGAACGAGCAACCCGTGGTCCGTTTTTTGCAGGATGAAGCCTACCTAACATAACATTGGTAATAATGCTCTCAGAACACTTTAGTGGTCATCATTAGATGGATGAGCATTTGTCCTTGTTTCTGTCTGCTCATTTCCTCTTTTATGTCTACTGCTGCCGATGAAAGCATGATATAAGTTGAAGTTCGCTACCAGAATAGATGTGGCTGGCCTAAATATTAAAATTCACAAGAAAAAATAGGGTTACCAACTTACCATATGTTTCTTTTTTATTTAAGTGAACTTTAGGGCTGCCTCATTGTTTTTGGATTTAAACTGATTCTTTCTGAAATTGTATAACACATTTCCTTCAAACTTTTTGCATGAATATTATGCTTGGATTGCTAATCTATGTTATTAATATTCTTAGAGACTTAAGAGTGGTTAAAAGATAGTTACAATTTTTCAATATGTTACTTGTCCTTTAATTCCTAATTTTAGTGCCTTCTGCATTTGACCAACTTGTTTCTGGCACTCAGTGAGGCAATGTGAAATCTGATAGTTGTTGCCTATGTGTGCTCTTTTTGTAATCTTCCTTCAATTTTAACACTTTGTGCTTTGAAAATAAAATTTAGATTATAGTAGTATAAAATAACTGTGAGCAACAATTTAAAAAAGACCGAAAATGCAAATCACCCACTTCAAATTAGTTCACTCAACCTTTTCAGCATTGGGAAGATAGCCTCCTCCATCCAATGTCCTCAGTTTATAAACCCTATTTGAAAATGTGACTTGTTTCAACTAGGCTAACAATTGTTAAATCAAGGTCCACCAAACACCCCGCTCGGTTTATCTTGTTTCCTTAATCCTTCACTTCTTTAAAGAATAAAAGGGGCTATGTGCTAGGCATTGAAAGTTTAAAAGGGTTAAATACCAAAGTTGAAACCACCTCGAGTTTGTTGTGAGCGGATTAAAGTTGAATTGGTTTTCTGCAGTTTAGCCTAAAACAAAGAACTCAAGAAACAGAATTAATTAAGGCTGCTAGGATTGGAAGCATTGGTCATGCTTCATCAGCAAATTTGTTGGCCTTTAACCCAATCAAAGCAACAGATTGGCTGTAGAGGCAGTTATACTAGGATAGTTTCATGGGTTCATGTAAAACACTTTATGCTGCTAGCTGATTGTTCTTATTTTCTTATCTCTAAACTGTTTTTGGCCTTAGTTCTTGGGCTGGGATTTGTGTTTTCACTGTTTTCAGCTTTATCGGCTTTAACAGTGCAAATTCGGTTTTTATTTTTTGGCTGGGCTTATATTTTCTGTTCAGATACAAAGGCGGTGCTTTTAAATTTACTTGAAAGACATATCCTTCTAATGGATTTTATTGATTCATGCGTGTTTTTTGTGCGTTCTTATTTCTTTTTCCCATCTTTTATGAATATTATTACTTATTTTTCCTCGGCAGTGCCTCACTTGGTAAAATTAATATGTTAATCATTTGGTAGTCCTAGCATATTCTGATGACAGCTTGTCGAGCATACCATGGTAATAATGCTCTCACAACTTAATGCACATTATTGGTTATATGTTCAAATTTTGTTCATTCATAGTTTGTCATTGATGGATGAGCATTTGCCCTCGTTCCAATCTGATCACTTTGTTCTTTATGTGCTGCTGATGCCTTTTCCTTTCATGATGGTTCTGATTTGCATGTACTGCTTCCTGTATCTTTGAATTGTTATACATAAACTTTAGCTACCAGTTTTATTAAGTTAGTTTTGTCATTTTAGTATTTTATAAATACGCCAAATCAAACCATGGTCTTAATGTAAAAATTTGGTGTTGTCAAAAGCATGCTTAGCTACTGTGGTCCAAAGGTACTAGGCAAGCCGCTGCAAAAAACACATGAGATGTCTTTAGTTTTTAGTTTAAAATAGGTTGAATTTGACAATTTAAGAAAAATTTGGGATTTGCCTCCTGATTACTCACTACCTTAACAAGGTAGTCAAAGTTGGATAGTGCCCTTATGATATCTGTGGGTTTTTAACGCCTTGAGGCGAGAGGTGCCAAAAAGCCCATACTTGATTGAAAAAAGGCTTATCATTTGAAAAGAAGAAAATTGTAAAATATTTACCCATTTTAAAATGATTTGCCATATAAATTAACTAGTCAAGCATCACACATAATATTCATAGTAAATAAAACAGAAAAATGTTCAAGTGATAAAACGTGATAATAAGTATAAAAAGATCTAAAGATTAAAGTTCACTACCAAAGTAGATATGGCAGTCCTAAAAATTGAAATTCATAACAAAAAGAGGTAACCAGCCCTTGGCTAGGCAACCCGACATTCATGAGAGAATAGAAATCATTCGGAGAGTGCATCGATGCAATCATCATCAGATTCAGCTTCATAGTTGTTTATATCCTTCTTCAACATCATTTCCTGTCTCTCTTCATAAGGAAGTTATGTTGAGC
>NSJW01000742.1:0-108505 GCA_019955255.1 Castanospermum australe
ATATATATATATATATATATATATATATAAACACATCAAGGTTTTTTTTAATATAATAACAATACTAAAATTTCAATGACTTCTTATAAATTATTTAGATTTCTCATTATTAATTCACTTCTAATAGCTTGCACGTGCCAAAGTTTGGTTACTATTACTGATGTCTAAGCTCATACTTCTCTTGGAGAATTAATTTTTTTTTTAAAAAATCAAATCTCATGTTATGATAGTTGAATTAATTTAGTTTGCATTTAAAAAATTAAAAATTTAAAAACCGTGCCCTAAAACAACACAAAACCCAAGCCCAAAACTTCTTTGTTTGGGTCCATACATTTGGAGAAGCATGTGTTTGGAGAGTTACCACCTGTAGACCAAAAAAAAAAAAAGAAAAAACGGAGTTACCCCCCCCCCTCTCTCTCCATTGCTCAGATTTCAGCACTAACGCAAAAACCGTAAACCCTAATTTTTTTTTTTTTTGGGTAAGTACCCTAAACCTTAATTCCGGATTTATATCATCGTCTTATTCCTCCTTCGTGTTCGTGGCCCATGTTCACTGTTCTAATGGAGGAGGTGGAGCACCTGCAGATCCCCGAAACCTTCGTCTACGAAACCCTCAGCCCCCTCTCTCTTTCAGCCTCCGCTCACTCTTCGCTTTCCGATCATTCGGAACCCTATTCCGTATTCCGGAACGAAATTTCTCTGTCAACGTTCCAATGCGCTTCACCCGATTCCGCTGCCCCTGATTTCTTCTCTCTCGACGTCGCCGCCGAAGCTTCTGGGCGAGATTCCCTCCCTGTAGGATTACCTGCGGCGGCTACAGCGGCTGAGCCAAAGACGCCGGCTACAGCGACTGAGCCAAAGACGCCGGCTCTTTTGTCTGAGCCGAAGCTCGAGAGCGGTTGGTTTCGCGGAAATTGCAAATTCAGGAGTCCCATGCTTCAGCTACATAAAGGTACTGAATTGATCGGTTTTCTGCCGTTTGGGTTTGTTTCCAAGCGAGGCCAGGGCCAATTCACGCTGTGAAAGCATCTGCGTTTTGCTTGGAATTTTTTCTCGTGATTTCATATTTTAACTGTGGCACTTGGCACTTCCCAGTATATGCATATTATTGTTCGGTTCGATACTGACGAGTCTTTAACCAGTTTAGTTGATGTTTCTTGAAGCCTTTCTTTGGGAAGAAAGTGTGGAGGGAAAGAAGATGAAAGAAAGAATGAATTTGGGGCGGTAGAAAGTAGTTTCTTCTCTACTGTTTGGATGTGATAAAGAATTTTTGTAAAATGAAGAATATATCGAGATGAGCGGAATGGGAAAAAGATACATTTTAAAATTGCTAATTTACCTCCTACTTTTTGATTGTGGTGATATTTTGAGAAGCATAATTGTGCAATTTAGAAATATTACAAGCTCATGTCCTACTTTTCTCTAGACTTCCTCTCCATTATTGGAGAGATTGATTTTTGTTGGAAAGGGTAAGAATTGACGTACATTCTGGTTTGTGTTTGTGTGTGTGTGTGTGTGTGTGTTTTTTTTTTTTCCTTTAGCTTGTTGACTATCTAAGAGGAATTCTAATTTGATATGTGTTTTTATGATTAATTTTTCATCTACATTTTTGGTCTGTTCTGTCTTGACTCTGCCTATCAACTTGTTTGAGGCTTTAGAATAGTCAAAGTGCCCGTTTGCTTCAGCTTTTTGTGGGTTGAGGAATTGATTTTGTAGACATTAATAATCACTTTTAAATATTGGAAAATTTTTGGTGGTGATTTTTATCCAATTTCAGAGAGAAAACCGATGATTGAAAATCTTGAATTAAAAATTTAGGGGAAGTTGAAATCCAGTGTTTTTAGGTACAACATGGACAACATTTTTGGCATCTAAAGTAGATTCCTGACAATGGTATTAAACCTTAGGATGTCTGAGGTGTACTCCGAAGATTCTGAGTTAGATATTTAATGTATAATTATTTGATGCTCAACTGGCACATGGTATGTTGAGCAGAAATCATTTGGAGCAAAATGTAATGAAGTTTTATTACTATAGATGGTTTTGTAATTTTTCCAGTGATGCTTGGTATGCAGAGATAGTGGATTTTTGTGAATTTTTGTTGCCTACGCCAGAAGAAAAAGCTGCACGCGACATGGCAATAGAATCTGTCTTTGAAGTTATAAAACATATATGGCCTCACTGCCAGGTATCATTAACTTTTCATCTTTTCATCTTTTCCCCACTCCTTATATGATGATTTGGTTATTGCATCTTTTTCATCTTATTCTTTAAAGTTTCAACGAAGGTATATGTTTTTATTGCTTTCAGGTAGAAGTCTTCGGTTCTTTCAGGACAGGGCTATATCTTCCAACTAGTGATATTGATGTAAGTCATGTTTCTATCCTGATACTAAACCTTCTGAACCAGTGCATATGGCTAGTTGATACATTGTTATCACATTTCTAAGTCTAGTTCTTCATGAAATCCTTGAACTGCAGGTTGTGATTCTGAGGTCAGGCTTGCCAAATCCGCAGCTTGGCTTGCATGCACTTTCTAGAGCTTTGTCACAAAAGGGCATGGCGAAAAAGATCCAGGTCTGATCCGTTTAAATTACTTAAATATTAGTATTGTCATTGCCAAGTAAAAATAGTCATTGTTGTCAAAATTTTAAGTATTTGATGTTTTCCTTGTGAATTTTCCTCAGGTCATTGGAAAGGCTCGTGTACCAATTATTAAATTTGTTGAAAAGAAAAGTGGTGTTGCATTTGATATAAGGTTCAACATTCTCCTCTTGGATTTAGGGTCTTAAAATTTGTTGTAGTAGAATTTGTTTTTCCATTTTTGTTTTCTTTTTTCTTCTTGATTGTTATGTGTCTTAATTAAGGATCATGTTTCATCATTTAGTATGTTTTAGTTTAATGGTCCCTTTCTTGTATATGATGGTGGATGAGTTGTTTAACTTGCATGTCTTGGTATTTGTTATTCTTGTTTAACTTTTATTAGTATTTTCCATGTTTTACATAAAATTAGTATATTGCCTGCATGTTGTTGCGGGGATGAAATTTATTATCAGTTAACATAATACAAAAAAAAAGTATAAAATGAAGGTCAATTCATTAGGGAAAATACATGTCCATGGTAAAAGCAGAAGATAAAAGTTTGTTTGGTTTGAGGAAACTTTTTCTGTTTTTGTTTTCCATTTTCATTTCCTGGAAATAATTTTTGTTTTCATATTTTCAAATTTTAGAAAACATGTTTGGTTGATATAGTTTTTATTATAATTATAAAATTGTCATTGCATTTTTAACTTCCTGTTTCTGGTTTATGGAATTTTAAGAAGAAAATGATGGAAACAACTATTTGTTGGTTTTAGATTTGGGTCCATTTTAAGAAATGTTTCTTAGAAGGAAACCTTTTCCTAAAAACCAAACAAAACATGTTTTCAAGCCTATTTTCTGTTTTTATTGAAAATGAAAACAGGAAATACACAAAGCAAACATCCTTTAAGTAACTTGGGAAAGAGAGAAAATGGAGTCTTTTGGTTTTCAGAATTTGGATAATAATAGGTTAACAATACCTAAAAAAATTAAGAATGGTTGGAGACGGCAATTAAGATGGGACATGAGGCAATCTGATGGAATGACATGTAATGTGGTTTTAGTCTGAAACTTCCCATAAAGAGGAGAGTGAAATTTTTGTAAGGAAATTAGCTCACAGAAATTTGACATGTGCCATTGTTGGCAAGGCATGGACTGTGTTTTATAATATATATAAAAATTCTAAAATTATCGGAGATGATATGGTGGTTTCTATTACTTACATTACATATTCAGGAATAGGGGGATTTTGTATGCCATATTTGTTGTGGAAATTTTTTTTGACATAATATATGTGCTCCATTTGAAGTTGTCTTGTTCCTTTAGTAGATTCCTATATCACTGCCATATATCAAAAATTTGCTTAATTCACCATGTTTTATTTGCATTTCCATGATGAGGCCCTTGTTTGTTTTCCTTCATTCATATATTTTTCTTAAGAAGCAGTTGCTGAGATACCTATAGGCTATAGCACGCATCTGCACTATTAGTTATGTTACTATAAAATGTAATGTTACCAGTTAATTCTAATAGTGTGACAAGTCACAATCAGATTATTCTGAATATAGGTGATTTGTTAGTATAGGTGCTTGGTTATCACCTTCTCTTTATATTGGATTGTCATGTTGCACAAATTGGGTGCCGAAGAACAATAAAAACCTATTTCAGTATTAAGTTTTTGTCATTATTGTTAATCCATTGAGGCATTGACGCATTATGCTATTTTTCAGTTTTGACATAGATAATGGTCCCAAAGCGGCTGAGTATATTCAGGTTTGTTATATTATTTCCACCAATTGGTCTTAAGATGCATTTTCAAATTCTGATTCTAGATTCTATGTTTGTGAGTATTTAAATTTATAGCGCACGTAGAGTATGCAATATATTATTTGACCAATGCATATGCATAGTGTTAAAAAGAAGAATCCTTAAAAAATGTTGACTATAAATGGAAATTTGAACATATATATAATTAGGCTTTGTTGAAGTTCTCCTTATTAAAAAGGAAAGGAAGAAAATAATTGTAAAACTCTTATCAGGATATTAAGATCCTGTATATATGTGGTTTAAGCTATATAATGAGCCTTATTATATTTGCTGAGCTGATAAACTGTTATGATTACATATACAAATACAACATTTTGGGAAACATATAATAGTACCACTATTGCATTGTTCTCCTTTGGTTTTGTACCAAATTACTAACTTTTATGGGGTACTTGACTTATATTTTGGGTGCTCTTATAATGATACCACTGTTACATTATATAGTAAGTTGTTATGCTTGATTGGAGCATTCTTTGTTGCTTTTTGTTTTGCATTATTATGCGATTAAGGAATAAAGTAGCAGTGTTACAGTAAAATTCCAATAAGAAGACAAGCAAAAGCAGGCCTTCAAAGTACTTAACATTTTTAAGCCCCTTCTGAAAAAACATTAGAAAGAAATCTTCTATTCCAAAATCTCATATTCCAGCAAGCAAGCCTACAAAAGCTTCTATTCCAGCGAGCAAGCATCTGTGCAGACATCTTAGACAGTTGGCACTTGGCAATATGCAAGAAATAGAGAAACTAAACTATGTCCGAAGACCAAAGATTTCTTACTATTGAAACATTTTTTAAACAGTGAGCTACCTCGGTTTTGTTTGTGAAATATTGGAAAGTTGAATTTTTCGGAGTCACATAAATCATAAATAGATAGGAGTATATGATATGTCTTGGATGTGTCACTTTAAGGGATGATTTGTATGTGTTGGATCAAACATCAGGTATATTCTTGTTAATGGTTGAACCCTTGAACTTGCAGGAAGCAGTGGCCAAGTGGCCACCACTACGGCCATTATGTTTAATTTTAAAAGTATTTTTGCAACAAAGAGAACTAAATGAGGTATGAGTTTTTCTTAAATATGTTATATATTTCTTTTCATGTAATGATCTGGATTCCAGTCTTCCTAATTGATGATTCTTATAAAGTATGCAGGTATATTCTGGTGGGATTGGTTCTTATGCCCTCCTTGCCATGTTGATGGCAATGTTGCGGGTAAATGATTTTTAAATATCCTTTCAAAGTTTATTGTGGTTATGGTTTGCTCATTGGTGTTCACCATTCAGCTGCCTCATTCAACATATGATCCTTGTCTAGATCAACAGAAATAAATCATGAAATTCACTTTCTTCTTTTTAATGCATTGTACTGTTTAGCATTGCATAAAACTCTTAGCACTTATTTTCCGAATGACATGTTGTTCTAAATTTGTGACCATTATATGCTACAGAATCTCCGTGAGAGCCAAGCTTCGGCAGAGCACAACTTGGGGGTCCTTTTGGTGTGTATCTTCTGAATAACAGTTTTACATATTTGATTTGTGGGGGGCAGTTAGAGGGGCCTTCTTCAATAGATTGGCATGTTATTTTATTTTTATCTTCAATTTCATTATTTTAAAAAAATGTGGCACATGTGCAAAATCCTATATTGCATGTGTTTGTTTGAAAGATTTAAATGTCTCCTTTCTGGGATGTGAAGTAAGAAATATATCAAAATTTCCATTCTGATTTATATTTGTTTATCTTTTTTTGGAAAATTAGGTGCAATTTTTTGATTTCTATGGACGCAAATTGAACACCTCAGATGTTGGTGTGTCTTGTAATGGGACAGGCACCTTTTTCTTAAAGAGTAGCAAAGGGTAATGAATAGGACTGGATATATTTGTCAAGAGTTAAGTTATTGTCAATTATGCTGTATAATTGATTTTAAAGTTATTAATTTTTCCACCTTGTCATCTCAGGTTTTCAAACAAGGGACGACCGTTTCTTATTGGCATTGAGGATCCACAGGTTTTTCTTGCAGAACTGCCTTTTGCTTTCTTATGTTAAATACGTTCTATTTGGCAATCAAAGAAAGCAAGAAAGTGAGCCTTGCTTTAGAAGAACCTTGAAAAAGGGGGGGGGGGGGTACAATGGGTTGGATTCTCTATGGATCTCTACTCAGGTTGTTTTAGTGTAGTCTACATTTTTGACATGCAGAGATTGGACAGCTTTGTCGGATGCTTGTACTCTTCAACTTCTTTTGGCTTTGTTTTCTTTTGTATCTCTCTCTAATCTCTATCTTGAAGGACATTGGATCATCTTCTCTAGTCATACTTTTTTCCTGGACAAAAGGTTGCATTCACTTCCACCCTTTGTCACCCTTGAATTTTGTTTCCCAGAGCCATGATCCATGTATTTTTCCAGCAATTTTAGAACATTTTATGAAGGAATAGATTAAAATAGGAAATTGAAGATATTTGCCTACCAAAATGCTAAGAAATATAATTGGTAGTGGAGATTATCTAAGCTGGAGCTGTATATGGTTTTATAACTCCCTGTCCTCTCCATTATCTGCAGTAAATGCCTTACAATTTATTTCATTTTTTAATAAGAAGCTTATTTACATGTATATTGTGTATCAAGACACATCAGTATGGGTGTTGTCGATTGACTAGGGTTTTATTTCTGGCTGAACTAGGCACCAGAGAACGACATTGGAAAGAACTCCTTTAATTATTTCCAGGTTTGTTCATTATCTTTCTTGGTAAATGATGATACTGTTTATAGAAAATGTTCTATAAATGTTCTCGTTAGGCTTAAAAGTGTGGGGGAAACAATGCAAGAGCTTTTATGCCAGCACGGCATTGAGCTTCTCTACCCTTGACTTTCATTTTGTTTTCCCCTCATACAAGGAGTTCATTGAGGAATACCAAAAAGTTGTGTCATGTATGGTCGTCTTTCTTGGAATTTGAACTACATTGATAGTATGGACAATTTTTCATTTTCCGGAAATCATGTTCAGGCATGTCACATATTTGAAAGCTGTAAGTTTGTGTTAGGAATTATTATAATCCCTGTGCAGGACCCATTATTTGTTCCTTCTTTTCCTATTTTATCCTAACCTTGAAGATTTAAGGGTTAGGGTATCATGTATTCCATTCTCCATTTAATCTAAGTAAGCATATTTTCCTCTGCCATGGCAGAAAACAAACTTAGATTATTTATTGCACAATTATGCAGAAAATTCAAACGCTGCTTAAGACTTGCAGGCTTGGGCTTGCGCCAAATTTGTGTTAATCCGGCTCATTGTTTCCCTTCTCCTGTTGGTAGAGGGGATAAATCATTATCCTTTTCGTTTTCCCTCCTCTTGTCCCTTTACTTTTTCATGAGAACATTGTCATGTGTATTTTGTTATTTTTGGTGTTCTTCTGTGTGCAAGCGTGGCTAAAATTCATTTCTATTTATTTTTTGCAGATCAGGTCAGCTTTTGCAATGGCTTTCACAACACTGACAAATCCCAAGATCATCCTGAGCTTAGGCCCCGACAGGAGCATTCTTGGCACAATAATTAGACCGGACCCTATCTTGCTGGAGCGTAAAGGGGGGTTGAATGGGGAGGTGACTTTTAATAGCTTGCTTCCTGGTGCTGGTGAGCCATTGCAACAACAGTATGGAGAGCAGGATATGTTATGCAATTGGCAGTTAGATTATGACGAAGAACCGCTGCCTCGGGGAATCGATTCTAGTGGGGAGCCTAGCACACTTTCTTCAACAAAGAGGAGGAAAGCTGCATCTAAGGAGAATTCCAGTAAGAAGCTAAAGGAAAATGGGGATTTTGGTATGGTCAAGAATGAAGAGAATGGCTCTAGGAAAGAGAACGGCATCAACAAGAAACATAGGAGAAAACCATGGTGACACCGATTATATTTATTACCAGTTAGTTGAAGAGCAGGAGCAAGGCAGCACAATCTTTAGAGAGGCGTGCCTTTAGTGCATCGTAATCACATCCATGATTTTTGTCAAGTTTCTTTATTCATTGACGTTATAGGTGTCGTATGTCCCAGTTTTGTTAGTGAAGCTATTAACCCTGGGAACCAAGAACCAATGAGGGATCAAAAGAAAACGAGAAAGGAGGACAGATGAGAAGGAATCAGATTCTAGGATGATGGAGAGAATGCAGAAAACGTAGGCGAAGAGGATTCAAAGTCACGTATCTTGATTGTACCATTCAGAATACACAGTGAATTAAGTAATTATTGCAGAGCATTGCTTTGTCATGTTCCGTGAGACATGTCTTATTGTTGTAACATGAATGCAACAATTTATCTGATTTTAATACTTTTCACTGTTTTCTTTCATCCGCTTCCCAACGGTCGAATATCCCAATCAAAACTGAATATATTATCTTTTAATCTTTGGTGTGAAAAATTGTGCAAGTAATTATTTATTTGATTTCGGGTTGGGAGTGATACAGATAAAGACATTGTCGGTAAAGTTTATTTTGACTACGTCGACCAAGTATATTATCTTTTAATCTAAAATTGATCACAACTGAAAAAGGAAAGTTACGTTTCTTAAACAAAAAGTGACTATAACTAGCATATAAAGTATTCGAAATATTTGAAGAACGGAACTGACAGCATGAATAAAATTTTATAATGAAGCAGACGCTATTTATCTGAACATAAAACACTCAAAAAACTGCGAATTTGCCAGTATCATCATCAATCACTTCCCCGGTCCCTCCTGAATCCTCACAAATAAAAGGGCCCATGGAAACTTGGTCGTCACCTTCTTCTTTATCATCGTTATCGTCTTCTTCGTCATCGGAGTCTTCGAACAAAGCCAAGGGATGGATCGTGCGTGGCATCATGGCTGGAGTTGCTATTGCAGCAGCTGTCGGAGCTCGCGCTTACCTCAGCCGGCTCAAGAAATTCCGGAGCCGGGTCGTCGGCATCATACCCGCTCGATTCGCGTCTTCTCGGTTTCAGGGCAAGCCTCTGGTTCAAATCCTTGGGAAGCCCATGATCCAGGTGCAACTACTACTTCTCTTTCTCCCTCGTCTGCCCAGAAAGCAGCGTCTTTTTTGGTTTTCCTTTTAACTATGTGTCCCGTGGTCTCAATTTTTCTGGTTTTTCTTTTTGTGGCGATTCTTTCATTTATATGCGAGACCGAATTTTAACTGTTCTTTCTGTTTATGCATTTTCCCGAATAATTTTTATTTAGCGTTCATATCAAATGCTGCGAGATGAATGAAGGGTAAGAGGATAATTGCTGAGAATGCAAGGTGCTTGGTGATAGCTTTTGCAAGTGAATTAATATAGTTCAGCTAATTTGTTCATTTAGTTAACACTTCACATTGAGATCGTGGCGGTGATTCAATCAGGTTTCTACTTTTTTGTAGAAAATTTCAAATGTGAATTAGCTTATGAAATTTTTGCCCTCCCAGTTGCCTTAGAACACCTGGTTTCATGGTTATAAAGAAGGAACTAGAGTGATGTGGTTTTGACAGATAACTAATGGGTGAAATTCATGACATTTTTGCCTCATAAGTATTGACAAATTTGGACTTTCCACCACAGGATGTGTCGTTTCCTTTGTCTTTATTTCATAACTTTGATTTATTAGTTTCATTAATAGGATTATAAGAGCTGTTAATAATCACAAAGTTACTGTAAAAATTACACCAAACATAACATGTAACTATCATCTTATTTGGGGAAAATGGGAAATAGTATTGCCTACTGAGAGCTACGTTGTGAAAAGTTAAATAAATGAAGAGGGGGAAGGGAAACGCATGCATGATGGTGTACAAACTGTACGAACTTGATCAGAACCCTTGTCAAGGTGCATTTTGGGTGTCCCTTTAGGTCCTGAATTTGGAGAGAAAACTAGAGAGAGGTTTAGATTCATATGGAATGTCCTGTCAATTATAAGGCCTTCCGAAGATTTTCGCCATAATTATTAAAACTCTTCTGTGGCTATTAATGAAAATCAGTATGTAAACCCATGTAAGATTGGTTTCTTTGTAGCAGGCTGAGCCTCATGGAGTTTATGCTAAAAATATGAAATATTTTGTCACATATCTCATTTATTTCACTTGCTTCATTTGTATATTTTTCTCAGAAGAAGCTAAATGCTTTGTTTATACATTTTATAGTTGATTAGCAGCTTTCAACTTTCACAGTTCGACTTGTAGACATAATTAATTTCAGCAGCTTTTATTACCTATACCATTCTTAACACTTTTTTCTTTTAATTTGTTGTCTCCTCTTGTTAAAATATGATATATTTTACCTATTTTTGGCTGAACTTTACAGAGGACATGGGAAAGGGCAAAACTGGCAACGACATTGGAT
Organism: Castanospermum australe; assembly: GCA_019955255.1. NCBI lineage: Eukaryota > Viridiplantae > Streptophyta > Magnoliopsida > Fabales > Fabaceae > Castanospermum > Castanospermum australe. The sequence goes on from NSJW01000742.1 coordinate 10,742, forward strand.
CATGTTGGTAGGTCTATTTACATGATCTTCCTCCATTCTGACAAGAATAGCGTTGATTTCTAACCTTGTCCTATTACCTGAATGTGATATTATAAAATACATGCCTCCAAATGAAACTAGGATTCACAAATTACTTAATGCACCTGACTGGAGAAAACTTAAATAAGATCTGTGGAGTTTTTTGCTTCTAGGTAAACTAAAGTTTAAATTTCGCATTCATAGCATTTCCAACATGTATTAATAATATGCTTGAGGGGCATTGAACAGAGTCACAAATTATGCACACTTATCCTGGAGCTGGATGAGTAAATGATTACCATTTCATTTCAGCTTATACTGTTTCCTCACTTGTTCATGTACATAAAACCTCTTGTTGTGGCTTTAGAAGGCAAGAAATTGCTCAGTGTTGCCAAGATCTAACAGCTTTTCGTTGCTTAATTCAAGAACATGAGCTTGGGGCTGGATTGTGGTATGCACAGATTTTGATGCATTCAGTATGCATGCCATCTGGTGCATTTTATATGAGAACAAGACAAACAAATGCATGAATTGGCAGATGCTTACATTCACATGTCACATGTGCATATCTGGCTTGCTTTTGTGATGTCTGATTGGTAGGTTTTTCTGGTTCTAGTCGTAGCAACTGATGATGAAAAGATTGCTGACTGCTGTCGACAATTTGGAGCTGGTGTTGTAATGACATCTGAATCTTGCCCAAATGGTAAGCAAAGTAGTTGCATATTGTAGCCATTCCAAGCCTTTTTATTTTTTTGCCATATTTCATACTCTTTGTTGCCCTTTATAGGTACTGAGCGCTGCAATGAAGCCCTACAGAAGCTTGGGGGAAAATATGATATTGTTGTCAACATTCAGGGCGATGAGCCTCTTATTGAACCTGAAATAATAGATGGTGTTGTCAAAGCTTTGCAGGTGCAGTAGTCTTTTTTCTTGTTCTTTTCCTACCAGGAAAAATGCAAATGTTGTTTTACAAGCCAAAATTTCTATGTTTCTGCCTCAGGCTCCGGTTGTTTTGCACACTTCTCTTTTGAGCAAAATGATGAGTCAAATATACATTTATAACCAATCACTCATTTAAAATGTAGATTCAGGTTTATCTTGAAAATCTTTGTGTCGAAGTATGATAGATTTATAACCAAAAAGAAATATTATGACTTATCTCATTACGGGATTTTCATTTTTCAGTCATGCTTAATCTATCACGTGACCTGTAGGCAACTCCAGATGCAGTGTTCAGCACTGCAGTCACATCTTTAAAACCTGAAGATGCACATGATCCAAATAGAGTGAAATGTGTGGTAGATAATCGTGGTTATGCAATCTATTTTTCACGAGGACTGATCCCATTCAACAAGTAAGTTTAGAAATAATTATATTTTGATTTTTGGTCTTAATTGAAGGATATTTTCTGTAATAAATACATTTTGCAAAGCTAAATAAATGTCTGCCTTCATGCTACAGGTCGGGGAAGGTCAATATGCAGTTTCCTTATTTGCTTCACCTTGGGATTCAGGTACTATAAGTGAAAAAAGTTTTTATAATTGCCCATGATAACAATGATTGCTCTTAGTTCATTTTCTGTTACCAATACCATTATTTCCATCATTGAGTTAATTGGTGCCTGTCTACACATCTGTCAGAGCTATGATGCAAAGTTTCTAAAGATATATCCAGATCTTCAGCCTACTCCATTGCAACTCGAGGAGGATTTGGAGCAGCTTAAAGTCCTTGAGAATGGGTATAAGATGAAGGTGCCCAAAGTTTTTTATAAAGTCCTTATTAATTTATTTATATCCCACTGACTTGCAAGTTTTTTTCTTCTTTATTTTTAATTGATCTTATATAATCTCCTAGTGGTAGTCAAATAGCCTTCAAATCCAAGTATAAGGTATGGTTGCGATTAGATGTGAGTTATTCAAAACTACCTTGTCTTCAGTTTCTCTGTATTTTCTGATAAATGCTTAGCCACCAACAACCCAAAAAAGTTTTCTGGCTATTGTACTGAACACTTGCTGCCAGCTGTTGTGGATAAGTTGTTTTGTTATTGCTGTGTCATCTCAAGTGCATCAGCACCAATCTCGAAATCCTTCTGAAATGAAATAGTTTGCTGATTATAACTTTAGAGACCTGATTTTGATTTGTACTTGGATGTGTTCTACATAACAGTACTGGAGTTACAGGTTTTCTTTAAGTGAGTTATAGGATTTTGCATAAAAATTTGAAGCAACTATCACACACTTCCGGTTTGTTGCACTATAGCAAATTCCTTGGAATAAAAAGGTGTGACTAGTCATAAAATGGTTTTCTAAATTTAGTGAACTATAGGTCAAGGTTATTATTACTACTTATTTAATATCATAATATCATATACTCAATCATAGCTGAGAGATTAGGTTTTACATTTACTGTGAGATAACCATTCATATACTTTTTTGTGCATATGTCTGAGTTAATTTCTATAATCTGTTGTAGGTAATAAAGGTTGATCACGAGGCCCATGGTGTTGACATTCCTGAAGATGTTGAAAAGATAGAATCCCTCATGCGTGAGAGAAATTTGTCTTGAACTCAGTTATGGCAATGAAATCATCAGCAAACTAACCATTAGCACAGCACATCACAGATAGACTTGGTTCTCATTTTTTTCAAAAAAATTCTTATACATGTCGCTTTCAACATTGTACGAATGTGATGATTTATAATGCATGTTATTGTCTATCGCCGGCAGTAGGACTCGGTCTCCTTTTTTTTTTTTTTTTCCATGTGCGAGTATATTTATATACGATACAGAAGCAGGAATTTCAACTTCTGACAATGTATGCGTACAGTGAGTGGTTTTGTAAGGTTAACAAGCACTCCTTTCACATTTTAAAAACTTTTTAGAACTCTCCAACTTTATGTGATTTGGTTTTGGTTTTTGTTAATCTTACACTGCATTCTACATCAAAATTGATACACTTTCTTTATTGAAAGAAAAACAAGAGAGTAAGTATTTAAAAGTGCGTTTAAACTTTGATAAGCATGTTTCTTAACGAAAAAGTTGTAAGAGTTTGGTGTGAAAAATAGATGTAAGAATAACAAAATTCAGTTTTCTGTGTCATCCATCATCTTCATCTGTCTCTAACTAGTTTAGTGGCTAAGTATTCTAAATTGGCATTTAATTTTTGTAACAATATGTCAGTATGGTATTTTAAGCCTTAACCAAATTTTGTTTTAATATAAACTGACAATATCCTTGATTATTGTTTCATTCATATTTAACACTGGGAAAAGCTGCCTTCGACTGGACCGTTGAATTGAAAATCCTTATTGAATTGCTTGTCAAGAACTGATATACGCAATAACTCGGATATGGCTGATAAATACATTCAGTATGAAAGTATAGAGTTTTGCTACTGACACAACTTTTTTTTTTGTCACAAAATATGTATAAATGTTAAAGTAGCTGCATTTGAATTTGATAAGAAAAGTGAGATCAGTTGGAACTTAGGTATGGCAGTTGTGTATAATTTACTCAGATTTATGTGACACATAATTTTTCTCACAAACTGTGCGCAAGTTGCAATAAATGCATTTGAATTTAGTGGTTTCATTTAAATTACTGTCAAACTCAACAATAACAATTTGCGAAAAACAAAAATTGTATATATAAGGATGTTTTTGTTCTACTAGGAGCATATTCATCAAAGCTCATGGCCAAGGATTCATCCGTCAAAGCAGACCGAGCACTCATTTGCCTTCTGCAACCCATAACCGCCATTCCCCTGTGGTCTGGGTCTAGCACTACCACTGCTGTGGTCATAAATTGCTCTTCTTGTCAAAGGTTGCATCTACATTCTCTTTTATGCACATTGGAGGAGGGGAAGATCATTGTTGCACTGGAGAGGCCCTAGGTTCCATGTATTCTACAGCAGAGTTTTCGGCTTGTTCCAAGAGTGAAAATGAAATTTATACTCTTGGCATCAAACACAAATCTGGATGGATGGAGCATTGGAATCTAGAAGCAAACTGCAAGGGTCTGGGCCTTGGCCTAGGCCTGGTTTCAGTCTATGACATTGTATACTCATGCACAACCCAAATCTTCAAGCACTTTTGTTGGATCCTTAACCAGATTGGGAATTTTACGGTAAGAGATGCTCATGTGGCAAACCATGAACACGAGTTTAATCACCAACACACTGAAAATGGTGCTTTGGAAATTTGTGGCAGAAGTTCTTCCCACAAGAAGCAGATCGGTGAATTTTCTCCACCTTGAAAATAACTTGTCACCACTCTGTCCAGCCAGCAGAAAGTGCGGAAACGGAGCTGCATATTCACATGTAACTCAGGAAAGCACCCTCCAATCATTGTAATTCTCTCTGTCTGATCCGTAATCAATGCAAGTTTCTCGGCAACAAAAAAAGGTCTTGTACAATAGTACTATTATCTTTATTATTTTGCCTTAATGTACAACAGTACAAGTTGAATAATGTGTTATTACATCCATAAAATAATCTGACTATAATAACAAATACATAACAAGTCACCCTTATTATTTTGCCAATTAAGTACAAGTTTAACTACTTTTTCATGTAACATGTATAGTGTAATGCAAGAGCTCCTGATTGAGAAACAAGAAGAATAAAACCAAACCTAAGTTAGAAATGCGGGGCCCCAGGTCCTGGACACAATCTTCTGACTTGATAATTTGATAACAGAGGGTGAAAACGAAGGAGGAGCAGAGAAAGTCGAGGGAAAAGTGAAAAGCAAGAAAATGATAGGAGTTGAAAAAGATCTCAGTTAACTTGAGGTAAAATGCAAATTCAAAAAGTGAACCTATATATACTCCAACCGACCAAGGCACTTGGGGTTCTCATGGTTGGTGACTTGTTACTACCATAAGGAGCAAGACAAAAGTACACTGTTCGTTGTTAGGCTTTGAATGAAACTATCTCAGTATTGAGTATTCACAGCGAGGTCTGATTCAAATTGAACACTCAACTTCTTCACATGCATGCACCTTTATAAGACTATTGCTTTGGTTGGTACAATTGGTAATTTAAGTCTGCCTCTCTCATGTTTCACAAGGAAGACGACGACGTTCAGAAGATAAATGAAGTGTGTTACAGTTCTGCAAAATGATAATATATATATATATAACAGAAACACAAAGCAATTACCATTTTTCAATGCTTTACAAGGAAACTTCATGAATCACGACCGGGTAAGTTGAGCTGTTTTGAGTTCACACAGAGTTTTACCTTAAACTTAACGACAGTTTTCTGTAGGGAAAAGAAAAAAAATAAAAGTATGTCTAAGGAACTAAGGAGGAGGAGGAGGTGGTTGCGTGATTAAGTGGACCTCTGTTTTGAAGAGAAGAACAGAGAGCGAGTCAATGGAGAAGTAGATGAACCCGCCACCCGTGTGAGTCACAAACGACCCGAAACTCGTCCCTATCACGCAGTGCCAGACCCGTCCATACGCCGAGTCAAACTCCTATGATAGATATTTAAGAATGACTCAGACATGTGCGTATATCAATGAAGACGATATCCCCATGGGTACTCGGAGAAGAAGAAAATCAAACCAGAGACAGAAGATAGAGAGAGATACCTTTTTGAGGGCTCTGGCTAAGTGGGTGTGAGTGGGGTTGGGGGAAGGATCCCCCATGGAGATGAGTGATCTGGTGTAGCGCAGAGCATGCTCCTGCATCTGGACGGGCATGTCGGATGATCTCAACCTCACGTTGAAGCTGATAGCAAGTGCTGCCAATCTCATGACTGCTAATTCAGATGGGTTGTTGTTGTGACTGTGATTGTGATTGGCCTTCTTCTCCTCTTTGATAAAGCCATGCCTCTTCTGCCTTGCTTCTTCTGCTTCTTCCTCCATGGAACCGACGGAAGAGGTTATAGAAGAAGAATGTTTTGCAGTTGAGGCGTCCCAAGCCAAAAGGAGGAGAAAAAAAGTGGTGTCGGGTCGGTGTGGACTTTGAACTTTGAACAGCTGACTATGCAGGACATGACAACGAGGACAATGAGGATTTTTACTTTCAGTAGCAGAAGAAAAGGAAATAACATTAGCAGATGAAAGGGACGCGTTGGCGGGAGAGTGCTTGGCACGACCCCACGAGATTTGCAAGAGAGAATGCAGAGTTTTGTGGGGTGTGGGGTTTGAATGCGTCTTGGGGTTGGTGACAAAAGCATGGGAATGGTTTGACAGAAGCAAGCAGGAAATGGAAGCCATCGATATCAGGTTGACTCGACCGGGATTAGGTGGGTGAGTACCCTGTGCTCCCTGTGCTGCCTGCCCGGTGCCCGAGGCTGAGGGTGAATGTTGATCAAATGTCAGTAAACGCCGTTTGCCTTTGTTGCCCGCTTCTAAAATGTCTGCCCACACTACAAAACATATTTTTCTTTTCCCAATTCAAATGTTGGCAAATATTGACTCAATTTAATGAATTTATAGTAGTATAGCGCCTAAACAAAGATTTTACGTCGTTTGGTGTATGTACAAAAAAAATAGTATAACTAATATTATATATTTTTATATAATATTTAGATAAAATATTGAATAATATAATATTTAATTAAAATAATTTTATTTTTTTTAATTATATAAATATAATTAATAAAAATTAAATTATTTTATTTTATAATCTTATATAATTAAAAATAAATAAAATTATTTTTAATAAATAAGTTATTATTTAATATATTATTAAAAATTATATAAAAATAAATAATATAATTATATTATATTATTCATCTTATATGTAACCTATCAAACGAAATTTTAAAGTTTTACTTTCACTGCCACTATTTCTCACAAAAATAGTTTTTAAGTCTGATATTGCATTTTAGTAGTGAAACAATCACTTTCTCTTAGGCACAAAAATCACTGAGGCTCAGAAATAAACTGTCACCAAGAATTCTTGATGTATTTTGTAAAAACTCATTCATGCTATTCATCACTGCTTCAAGTGATTTCTCCATATTAAGTATTTTAACCGTCACGTTATATCGTCCGAAGTTTTTTCATAAAAAATTTGTTAGAATAGATACACGGTGAGCTTCGTTATTAGCTGACTCTCACCTCTTGTTTGAACTAATTTTAAATAAAAAATCTCAATTACATTAAATTTTTAATTTATTAATTATTATGTTCTTTATCTTAACTATGAATTAACCTATTTAGTATATAAATTTTGTTTGTAGGAATAAAAATATTCTACCAAGTGAGACTTCTATTCCTAGCAGAATGAAATGAATCGTGTTAATTATAGAATTTTTTTTAAATGGCAATTGCTCGCGTAACTCAATTATGTATTATATGAATTTTAATTTATTTTATTTTTTACACTATTATTTATTATTATTATTATGTTTTTTTTTTGGTTTGATTGTTGAGATGCAATATTTATTCATTAAGAGCAAGTGTGATGTTTGGACCAACACTCAGTGGAACCTCATCCACACATAAATCATAAAAATATCCAAACAAAGAAAAATAAAAATTTTCCGCAATTGTCTCACTTCATCGCTCTTCGCTTCCAGATCCTCTCCCTGTGGAGCTCCGATCCTCTGCTTCGATGGCCACCGTACTCGAATCGCTCACCCTTCCTGGCTCTTCCACTCTCCCTTCCCTCACTTTCTCTCCGGTCACCGCCTCCTCCATCGCTCCCCTCTCCGGCCGCCGCAGCTCTGCCAAGTTGCCGCACTACACAGGCCTTAAGCTCAGACCCATCGCTATCACTAGTTTCGCTGGCGCGCGGAGTTCCGCTAGCTCCAGAATCTCTCCTCACAGTGGACGCGTCGTGTGCGAGGCTCAAGATACCGCTGTTGATGGTCAGCGTTCATTTTCGTTGCAAAAAATTGTTTCGTTCTTGTTAAACTGGTGAATTATTGAAAATATTTTTTTTGGGGGGGAATCCAACTGGACCGTATGGCCGTATCAGAAAAAAAAAGATTTTAACTTTTTATTTGGGTTGATTTACTCTTTAGGTTCTATGGGACTTTTATTTTTGTATATAATCTTTTGGTTGCGATACAGTGATTCTGTCAAATGTTTTATTTTTTGAAGTAAGGGATTGGAACTTTATGCATGTGTGACTATGTCCAATGGAATGACTCGTTAAAGTTTTGTTATTATTGGGTTGAAATGGTATAATTTCTTCCACACTGTTTGGAAGTAGATGTTAAAATGGTTGCATTAATCGTGGGACTTAGTTTGGAAGAGTTGCCAAATCAATTGTACGTATCAGAATGATCCTAATCGTTTGCGGATTTAGTTGAATGAAGCTAGAAGAAAAACTGTTTAATTTACTTATTTTTTCCCATGAATCCATCATATGGGTGAATTCTGACTTTCATTTGACACTCCACAAGTTCTAGACTTCTAGTGCTTTTATTCTTTCATGTGTGCATAATTTGTGCCTCATGGCAAATTTCTCCATGAGATGATTGTATTGTGGGAAAAGAAGGTGATGGATAAATTACTTTGAAGAATTTTTCATGTTTTGACTATGTTTCTGCTTACCTTGGTTTATTTCTTATAAGACTTGATATATAACCTACTTATATCTCTATTGGCAAGTGGCAACCGAACTAATTTGGTTTACAGTGTTGGCGTATCGTGCACTTGTAGTCAAATTCTACTAAACAGTCAGAATTTACATCATCGCTTAAAGTCACTCTGGTAGTCTATATCATTTTATTCTGGCATTTCTCCCTTTGTTCCATGATATGTTGATATGTGGAAGCAAAATACAGGGTTAAGGATCTATCTAAATGAAATTTTAAAATTTTATGTATGCTTATATGCAATCCATCCCTCTACTAATCTGGTCTGGTTTTATACCAGAGTCAGAGTGTTAAAAGTTGGGCTCCTTTTCCTCAATATCTGAGACGCCCCCTTTGTTAGTATTGCTTGAAAGGAACAGGTTGGTTTGGGTTAGGTTCATTTATACTTATTACTTGTTCAGTGATTTTGATCATTGAACATCAAGCATGAATGCATGATGTGTTGGTGCTTAGTATGGACAAAAAAGAAAAATGGAATGCATATACCGTTATTCAGATCAGACACCTAATCATGTTATGCTGTTTTTGGTTTAACTAAATGGCACTTAACGGGTGTTTCTTCTTGTTTTTTGAAAAAGAATAGGGAGATAAATACCCTAATAGTTGTGGGTAGAGGCTTTGTGGGACCAAACTCCAGATCAATGCCAGCTTTCTATCTCTTGCATACTTTTGGTTTTCCCACCTTTGTGTCCTGGTGGTGTATCTTGTGCGTGACTAATGAGGCATGAGAAGAATTTCTACTTGCATGCTCTGTAAGACAACTATGCTTGCATAATCGACATATATGATCAAATCATCTTTATTAGTGCAAATAGTAAACTGATCTAGTTGATTAGAAGTTTTATAAAGCGGGATGGAGGAATACCGAGAAAGTTTGTGTGGAGTGCAATTGTATGGATGTATGAAATTTATGCCAAAATTGATGAAATGGAACTTCTTTATAATGAGGATGATCCTACCCGTTATGGGAAGAGAGAAACAAAATAAGCTGTTTTAGAGTTTTAAATTTAGAACTCTTAGAAAAGGGGGAGAAATTGAATGTCAAATGTAGGCTCCAATTCCAATCTTCAGAGGAGGTCCTTTAATTTTCTTTTCTTTTTCTCAGGGGAGGGGATATTTAAGGTATTACACTCCTTTTCTTCTTGTTATATCAAAATTATGTTGTTAGGTTAGGCTCAACCACCATCGAGAGAATTGTGAAGGGAAGAAGTAGTAAGTCATTAAAGTGATTTAACCTTTTCCAATCTAAAATTGTCATCAACTACTCTATCAATACAATGAACTATTGAAGAATTTAGTCCTGAAAAGTTTATTGATGGAGAATGAGACAATGGATGTAGGGCATTAGCAGATCCTTTTCAATGCTGTAGAGTTTATTGATGGAGCACCAATACTATAGGTTTTTGTTTTGTGATGCGTTTGCAGTGACTTACTTTGACATGCCCATAATCAGTACTTTTTATGTATTTCCTTTGCAATGTTTGAATGAACTTACCAAAAAAGTATAGTTTTTGGCTGAGTTTTTTTTTTTTTTTTTTAATAATATTCCAACATAGACATGGTTTTTTTTTAGTACTAGTAGTATTTTGTATTTTGCTTGTTTGTGCTTCATTTGTCTTAAAATGAGATATTTTGTATTACTGGATATTGCAGTGGCTCCCATTACTGATGCAAATTGGCAATCACTTGTCCTTGAATCTGAATCTCCTGTGTTGGTTGAATTCTGGGCCCCATGGTGTGGTCCCTGTCGTATGATCCACCCGATAATTGATGAGTTGGCAAAGCAATATGCTGGGAAGCTCAAGTGTTACAAACTTAATACTGATGAGAGCCCTTCAACTGCTACTCAATATGGGATTCGAAGTATCCCAACTGTCATTATCTTCAGGAATGGTGAGAAGAAAGATGCAGTTATTGGTGCTGTGCCCAAGTCAACATTGACCACGAGCATAGAAAAATTCTTGTGAGTTGGTAAGCAAAGAAGGCCTCCGCTGGAAGTAAAGCTGTTTTTCCTATTAGCTTCCTCTCATCTAAGCCAATGTCTCAAGTTTGGATAATTTGATTTCTTAAATAATCATTTATGCTCCTGTATAGTTATCGTATGCAACCCTATTTTATGTTTTTTTAGATAATTCTAGCCACCAATGCTACCTAAATATGCCATCTAATTGTAGCACATATTTTAAATCCATTTTACATCTTTGGCTTCTGTATCTTTTCACCTTTCACTGAACATTGTCGACCTGTAGGCATATGGGTATAAACAAATTAGATAAATAAACTAAAAAATTGTTAGGTCTCATGGATAGAAAATGGATTGTTAGGATTTGTAAACATTAATTTTGTCAAGATTGTTATATAGCCTCTTGCATCTTCAATTTCTTGCTGTTTCCCATATGCTTACTGTGTTTTCTTTTTCTTTTCTATTTCGGATGGGAGATGAGGGATTATACCTTTAAATCCTTACCTTAGGAGAGGCTGGCAATGTACAGGAGTCTAGAATAGAAGTGAAAATTTGACAGAAATGAAAAACAAAGATAAATTTGGTTCAAATAATATGTATTGCACTGCATCAATTCTGAAGCAAGAGGACCATGATGGTCTGTTAGGTCTAATGTAAATAATTCTTCCTTCATATGAAATGACCATTCCAACTGAACAGTTGAGCAACTAATAACTGAACCAAAACAAAAGAGATTGAATTCTGTGGCCTTGTTTGCAACTTGTCAAAAGGTTGCTTCCTTCTGCTTCTGCTTCTGCTTTTATAGCTGATTCTCTACAGATAATGTATATTTCTCTTGACGACTCTGCCTTAAATTAGATAATGAAGCTGTGAACTCTGTTTGCTGGGTTATTTATCTCCTCCCTTGCTTAGGGGAGTGCATTTCAATTGTATAAAAAACCAATACAAAAAAATGAAAAAAAAAAAAACTTTCCTATCAACTAGTCATTGAATCAAGACTGAAGACAACAATCACCATTGTATCAAAAACTCTTTAACAAAAAATTTAATTTTCTTTTTGTATAGAATGATATTTGTTTTTTCTAGTTTTATGAGTAAATATCTACAAAATAATGCTAAAATTTTGTTTTAAGTTTTTACTAAATGAATCGTGTGACCCTTTGTTAGTAGGATCACACAATTTTACTTTAAATTTTTTCTATAAATTTTCGTTGAGGTTTTTACTAAATGAATCGTGTGACCCTTTGTTAGTAGGATCACACAATTTTACTTTAAATTTTTTCTATAAATTTTCGTTGAGGTTGGGACCCTAACTTTAGAATAGAATCCTAAACTTTTCGGAAAAAAGGAAAGTTTTTACTAAAATATGTAACCTTTTCAGTTACACATTTTCTAAATCTAAATTTTCTTCAGAAAAGTAAATGCCTTCTAGATATTTCTTTAATTTATTTCCCTAATATTGTTTAGAAACTTCTACACAAACAAGGGATTTATTATACTGTCTGCTTCGCTTTGGCCATTGATACCCTTCTTTCTATTTCTTATTGATATCTTTCTTTGCTGAATTTACAACCATGTAATGTGCTATATGAAGATCCACATATATTAATTAGAATTTGAAGTGGAATTTCTATAACTTTAAACTATAAACCAAAATATCTACGCTATAGGAAAAAAAAAAAAAGCTAATCCGACGGCTGTGATGATCCCCCTTGACGTGTCGCAAGAGCATTGGTTGAAACCAAGATATTGAAATAAAAAAAAAAGGGTTGTCGGCGTTACAATTTAGAAAATAATAATAATAATTAATTTTAAAAAATACATAAAAACGGTTCATGTTATTTATTTATTATTATCTAAAAATAAATATAAATGACGGTGGCACCACCTCGATCCTACTTACTTCCCCTTCCACCTTTCACTCTCCTCCATTGCATCCTTTGCAATCCAATTCATTTACAACCATTTTGTTCTATTTCATTCATGGCTTTTTGCCTTTGAAACTTGCTCTGCTCTATTCTTGATTCCTTGTACCAATACGTCCTTCGTTGAACTCTCGTTTTCTCTTGTTAAGGTATGTTATTTTTTTTCTCGCTCTTCTCTGTCTAGCTTGCTGTCGTCCTTTTTGTGATGTGATGCTGACACGTAATAAGGAAATTTTACTTTGTTCTTTCTTTTGTTTTTGTTTTTTTGTGATGAAAATTGGATTGTCTCGTGGGTATCTGTGCTTTTCTCTTGTTGTTCCTCCAAATTGGTTTGCTTGCTGTGGATTTTCATCTGGGGTACCTTTTTGTAAGATTCCTTTAATATGCTCTGTTTTTGGAGGGTTGATTCTGCATTATTTTTGGTTCAATTCGCGTTAATGAATCGGGAACTTGGAAATTACTATTTAAGAATAGTGAATCACCAAGTAGGGATATGCCTTCATCTGCCTAGAAATGTGTTTAAAATTTCTTTCTTAAATCATTATTTTCATTTTGTTGAGGAAGGAAATCTTTTTTTTTTTCTGGGCTTTTCTTGAAATTCGCCCTTTGCTGACCACCATTCTTGTGGCAAGGATGGTATCGAGTTATCTCTCTTACAAGTTCTTAACTAAATGGTGTTTCTTTGGATTAAGATTATTGTTGATTCCAAATGAGGAACGGGTTCCTACTTTTTTTGGGGGCAGGAATTGATTTACGAATTTACCATGATGAATAGTAATAATTTCATTTGTAGTATGTAAGGATATGAGGGACTTAAGTGCATTTTTCAGTTATCTGTTAATATGTATGTGAATGTGATTTTGACCTTAAAGTATCCTCTGGCATCTCTGAGTAAATGACATTGATCCGTGATCCCTAGTTATTACTTCAAATTGGAACGTTTTCATAAAATTCCAGGTTAATTGCATATGTTTTGGTGTGCTTCAGAAAATTTAAATAGCTTATGCCATGCTCGATTGGGGTAGCATAGCAACTGATAATTGTACATCTAGCCCATTAAACGAGAAATTATTCAACAGAAGAACTTTGTTCTTGATGTATATTACAAATTTACAATAGATCCTTTGAAAAGGTTGCAGCTTTCTGTCTTATTGAATTGGAATTTCTTATGCCAAAACATGCTTTGTATACTTATACTACCTGAGTTCACTTTAGATACACGATTTTCTTTTCCTTTTTAAGATAAAACAGTTTAGGTAATCAATTAGCACTGACAACACATTGTGATGTTTCCATGCATAAAACTAATTGTTGGCATGCTCCATATTAAGTGTATGTTGGTTGCCTGGTGGGTTCTCTTCCTCTCTGTAACACTAACTTTAAAAACTGTAACAGGATATATTTCTGTGGAAGAAAACTTGATGGAGTCTACATGCTTTGACGACTCTAATTGTGGCGTCTCACTAAAACAAAAGTTGGAATCTCTTTCAGTGCCGACAACAATCTCTAGTAGTGACAGTGGTTGCTTTGATTGCAATATTTGCTTGGATTCGGCACACGACCCTGTGGTCACACTGTGTGGTCACCTGTACTGCTGGCCGTGCATATACAGGTGGCTTAATGTCCAGACCTCTTCCGATGAATCATACCAGCAGCAGACATGCCCAGTTTGTAAAGCTGACATCACTCATGCTTCATTAGTCCCCCTTTATGGCCGCGGAACTTCTAACTCAGATTCTGAAAGCAAGAAACTCCAGATGAGTCTGGGAATACCTCGTAGGCCACCTCCATTCAGCTTGAATGCTATGTTAACTTCTACGCATGCATCGGCTTCTCATCCTAGTCAACAACTACATCCTAATTATTTCCAGTCACAATCACAGCCATTTCATTATGAGCAATACTTCCCTCATCTTTATAGAGGTTATGGGGCCAATGGACTACCTTATCTTGGGGGTGCGGCCATGACTAGTTTCTTTGATCCAATGATTGGTATGTTCGGGGAGATGGTCTTGACAAGGTTTTTTGGGGGCTCAGACGCAAATTTGTTTTCTTACCCTCATAATGGAAGTGGCAGTCCTAGAATGGGAAGGCTGGAGATGCAGATTGACAAGTCTCTAAACAGAGTTTCTGTCTTTCTTCTCTGTTGTCTCGTTTTGTGTCTTCTCCTATTCTGAAGACAGTTTATTTCAGACTGTATAGGCACATGCCATGGGCAGTGCCGAATATACATGCTGTTAGGGATCGGCTATAGATCATGTAGATAGTAGATGTTAGTATTATTGACGTTCTATGCTGTTTATTTTCTAATAAAGTATGACATGTATGTAATTTGATGAAAGTTTATGTTCCTGATTTGGAGCTAAATTATTCACGAGCCTAATGGAGGAGAGTGTAAGTGGGAAGGGAGAGGAAAAGATTCTTCAAAATTCATCAGGGCTCAGGTGTGCGAATGTGAAGAAATGGAATATTCTCTCCCCTTCCTTAGTCTCGGTTCCTTCCCTCCATTGTATTCAATCCGTTTGTTAAGTTACTGTTGGATGTCTATTCCTTTTCAGTAATCGGTAGTGTCTCTCTTTTGAGTATATATATATATATATATATATAAAATAGAAAACCCTTGTTATCTATGAATTTTGTTAGGTTACTGTTGCTTTTATATTTTAGAGCATTGCTACTGTCTATATAGCAAGGGAAATTGCACAAGAAGGGCAAATGAGAGTGATTACCGCTCACATCACTACAACAATGGTATTTAAAATCCCCAAGGGATTCATAACTACATGGACTGTGGAATGGGGTTGCATGGTGTTCAACAAGTCTCAATGGGATTTAAATCTTGTGTTCCTTTATGCAGTTCCTCTAATTAAATGTTAACAATTTAGTAAGAAAATATTTAAATTTATAAAAAATAATGTTAATTAAGATAAAAATATTTTTTCTTATTAAATTGGGAACAGAAAAAGGAAACCGAGGATTGAATCCATCTCCGATGAGTTGGCCATGACAGTGAATCTGATTTAAGTCTTCTTGTACAATGTCTAAAGCTGCTGTCCGTTGGATCCTTTCCTTCCTTTCCATATATAACACTTCGGTGTATATGGAAAAATCGTAATAATAAAATATTTAATGACCATATTTGAAATTAAAAGGTCCTGAGTGAAATTATGCTCGCGCACAAACACCTAATCGTTGAAATTTAGTGAGAATATTATGTCATGATCTCAGCAAATTAAATGAGAATTATGTGCTCCTACAACATCTAATGTAAAGTCCATTTGGATATACTTCTTTTCAACACATTTTCAAGTGTGTTTGGATGTAACTTTTTTAAAAAATAAAAGTTAAAAGATAATTTACTTTCTTTTTTTAGAAGTCAATGATCTCTAATTTCTGAAAAACGTAAAATGAGAAATAATTTTTAATATAATTTTATGATAAAAATATCTTTTACTTTTATTAAAAATTATATTTCATATCCTCTCTTTTTCCTTCTTATAAACCTTATTTATATAAACATTCTTAGGTAATTTTATGAATTATATTTTAAACAACATAACTTTAAATCATTGTGTCCTAATATCTTAAATTGAATTCTGATTTAAATGACTATACCACTTAGAGAAAGTAAAATAGAATAACATTAGCAACCTGTTGTTAAGCCTTTGGGTACACAATTAGACATGTTGTTGTTATCTTATGTCTCATTTTTTATGATGTTATCATGACATACTTAAAAATCTTACTGTCCCTATTATGCTAGCCCATTTAATCATATCTTACATATCATAACTCATCATATCTTGTATTTGAATGACTTTTTTAGTAATTTTATATAAATTAAGTACTTCTATTCTTTTTTATTCAAACAAACTTAAAAGTATTTTTATTATTTAAAAGTACTTCTTAAATATTATATTCAAATACAAAATTATTTTAAAAAAAAAATCTACTAAAATAAGATATAAAAAAAAATATTTTTTAAAAAGCTTATCCAAACGAGCTCATATTCTTTTTATTGGATTGATAATTTCTGCATCATTTTAGTTCATAATTTAATCTCCATTTTCAAATTCTCTTATATATGATTAGTGATTCAATGACCTTAAATGATTTGGTCATTTATAGTTAGATAATAGTGATAATGAATTAAAATTAATTTTTTTTTATTTACTAGAACGTTGTGGTGACTTTCGAGATCCATTGAAGAAATCTTATATATGCTATATATGGAGATTTAAATGGATTCTTAAACTGAATTGATTTCCAATATTGTTGGATTTTTACATTCGTTAATCTTTTAGCATTGAAATTTATTATTAAAATTTTAGCATTCTTTTATGGGTCCTTATGTAGGAAAATAATATTAATTAAATTCATTTTAAAGTGAATTTATTATTTTCTTTTATATGCAATTGAGTTTTATTGGTAATTTGTTAGAAAAATATATTGGACAAAATTAATTAAAGGATAATCGGAGACTTGAGCAAAGATTATAAATTCAAAATATGATATATGTGTGTGTGTGTGTGTGTGTTATTTCTGTGTTTTCTACCATTTATTCCAGAAGTAAGTCTTAGAAGACTTACAGCGTTGAATAACTTTTGATGAACTATAAATTTCATTAATCTAATCATTAAATCATGTGAAAGTATTTTTTATCATAAAAATTGATAGGAGTAAATCATAAACATTAAACAATATATAAATGATTAGAATTAGATCTTATTTAAAAGTTCACATGATCATTTAAAAAAGTCATACAAGACTTTTTATTTTAATCTTAACCATCTACGTAAAATTCAATTGGTCAAGATTCATTTATTTTACTTCTCACAATAAATACTCTTTTTACTAAATATGTTCCCAATATATATATATATATATATATTGACTCTTTAATTTATGAAATAAATATTAATATAAAATGAAATGGATACATTCTTGGATAAAAAAGAAATCCTATAGTGATTTACACATTCAAAGATTTTTACAGTTATACGTAGGCAATTATTAAATGACAGCTATTTCTGTAACCTGCTATATATGTCATATATTCTCTATAAATGTTACACACACCTAGCTCCATCTTCACTATCACATACAGCCATAGAGTTCAGATTTAGGGTTGTTGGCGTTGCTCGTTAGAGAGATGGCTAAGATTTATTTCGCAGGCATTTTCAACCTCGTCCTACTCGTTTCAGGTTAATATTTCGTCAATATCTTAAACCTTAATATCAATGCTAAGTTTCCTATATAGTGTTTGGATTTAATTTTTATCCGTTCTGAGTGTAAAGTTTATTTTTTTATATTATCATATCCAATCATATATTATATTATTAAAAGTATTTAAATTTTTGAGTAATTATTATTTCAATCAAACTTCTTTTGACGATTTAGTAACATATAATTAGATGATAATGTAAAACTTTTTAAACGAATGAAAATTAAAACTTACAGTGTTTTGTGTTAATTTAATACATTTTTGCAGTAATGCTGACGGCAACTCACGTTGTTGCTGATAAATGTCGAGCAGTGTTGGATCCTAATAACTGCAATATATGGGATTGCATGGATGTATGTTACAAGAAATATGGCGCCGCTAAGCAAGGCGATGAGTATGGGGGGCAGTGCGTTCCCAAATCTGATGGAGTAACTTACCAGTGTGTCTGCATTTATGATTGCTGATTTCTTTTTCTTTCGGCGTAAATTTGGCTGCATGATTATGCAGTTGAAAAAAATGCATAAGCAAATGAAGCTAATAAATTCCTGATTTCCCTGATGAAATGCTTTTATTTATGTTTCTGTTATGTCATTTATCTTTCTGTTAATATGGATTCTCTCTTACAGATATATATAACAAGTTAATTCATAGTTCTGTCATTTTTGGAGAGTACCAATTATTGATCAATAATTCAGCCAATATGACAGTGTGTTATATATATATATTAGATCTACATTTGATGAACAAATCATGTGTGATGTGTAAATGAAACTATAGGCAAATCATATATTCTCTGATCGCCAGCATTCCTGAAACCGAGAGGTTATGTGCTATGCGCCAAATTGTTGAATTCGTGTACCGCACACATCTAAAAAGAGGTACAATAGCAATCTGATGTAAACGAACATAAAGAAGTATTTTGATTCTTTAAAATATGAGTCACATTTTTGTTTTAATCAAAAGTTGAGGCAAATTTGGCGTAATGCTTGAAGCATTAGAGGCTAGAGCCACTTGGACATGGTTGTACTATAATCAAGTAAATGGATGAATATAATTTCATACAGTGAAAGATGGCAAGAAATAATCTGAACACAGCCATCTAAAAAGGAAAGATACCAACGTTGGTCATTTGGGAGGGGCACTCGCTCGGACTTAGGTTCTTGTGTTTGCGTTTAAACTTGGCTTCGAATCCACAAATAGTCATAAGTTGATGAGATTGTCCTTTCTTGAGGGAGATCTATTGCTACGGTTGGAAAAGCACATGTGGAGAATCTAATGCAATCGAGGACATATGGAGGATCCGATCGTAGCCCAATTACAAAGAAAGCTGAGGATAAAGATGAGAAAATATATTCAATCTAACGAGTTAACCCGTTTAACTCGTCAAAAATAAGAGATTAGGTTGTAACATGTAACCTATTTTCTTAAAATAGATTTCTTTTAACTTGTCTCGTATAACTTGCGAGTTGTGGCGGGGCGAGATGGGTTGGTCCGTCAAGTTAAGTTTATTTTTTTATTTTTTATTTTTTTGTTCTTGATGGTGGGTTAATGGATCAATTCATGCTAGTTGACCCACTAACTAACTATTTTATTATTTTTTATTTAATTTTAGGCGAATTGACTAGCTAATTCATCATTTTATTATTATTTTATTTAATTTTAAGTAGGATCCATTATTTTTTTATTTTTTTAATTTTAAGCGGGTTAACCCGCCAACACGTTAACTCACAATAAAATGAGGTGAGTTAATTTTTTCAACCCACTTAATGAAAACCAGCCAACTCACGCCACTCTATTATTGCCTAACTCGGGACAGGCTGACTCTTATTGTCACCTCTAGCTAAGGACATATGAAAAATTCGATTGTAACACAACTAAAATGTAATCTTAGAGTTCTCCAATGTGAAAAAAGATTAAAAAAATTAATATGTAATAAAAAAAGTAAACAAAATTGAAATACTCACATGTGAGAAGGAATATTCAACGAGCAACTATAAATTTCACATAAAATAAAATAGAAGAAAAAATGTGATATATAAGCTGCAATCGGTCAAATAGCTAAGAGCAACTAGTAAGCCTCTACTCATGCTGTGAAAGGCCTCTAGTTGAGACATGCTATTTCATGGTTTTGTCATGGTGCAGTCATGGCTCAGTCATTCCATTTCACCAATGATAGCACAAAACATCCTCTGGTTTGACAAGGCATTTGATGTTTGGAATGACCTCAAGGAAAGGTTCTCACAAAGAGATCTTGTAAGAATCTCAGACCTTAAGGAAGAAATTTCCTTTTTCAATCAAGGTGATCGAACTGTCACTGCTTATTTTACTGAATTAAAGATTCTTTGTGAAGAACTTGATAATTTCAGAGACCCATTCCTTCTTGCATATGTGAAATTCCCTGTTCTTGCAAAGCTTTCAAGATTCTAAAGACATACAAAGATTCAGACAATGTGATTCGTTTTTTGAAAGGTTTAAATGACTCATTCTCTACTATTAAATCTCAAGTATTACAGATGGATCCTCTCCCAAGCATAAATATAAGTGTTTTCTCTAGTAATTCAACAAGAACAGCAACTACAAGGTCCTATACTTCTTGAGCCCAAGATTTTTCTGAATACAACTGACGGTGCATCTAAGAGATTTTCCCATGGCAGAGGCACTAACACTTTCGATAAAAGGTACATCCAAAATGTGCACTCATTGTGGCAAAATAGGCCATACAGTTGAGACATGGTACCACAAGCATGGATTCCCACCTGGATTCAAATTCAGCAGCAGAATTGCTAACAACGTCAGCAAAGACCCCAAAATAGATGAGACACATCCTGATCAATCAAGAGAACCAATTCCACCAGCACCTCTCAGCAGAGTTCGTCATTTTATTTTACTCGAGCAATATCAAGGACTCCTAGCTTTGCTCAAAGAGCAAAATTCTACCACCACAACTCACTCCACAAATCAAATCTGTACATCTAAATCTATAAAACCAAACTAGACACTCACACCAGCTCACCCTTCGGGTAACCATTTTGTTCTTGCGTGCATTAACACCTCAGATCAGTGGATCTTAGATTCAGGAGCCACTGATCACATTTGCTTTTCTCGATCAAAATTCCGAACTTTACTTAATTAAGTCCCATATCAGTCAAATTAACAAATGGTAATCAACTCACTGCCAACTTCACTGGTAACGTGTTCTTCACACCCTCTCTCTATTTGACTAATGTCCTTTATATTCCACAATTTACATTCAATCTCATTTGCATAACAATGTTAACAGCATCACTTCAGTGCAAACTAACCTTCTTCAATACTCATTGTATAATTCAGGAAAGACTGACTTCAAGGATGATTGGTTCAGCTAAGCTACAGCATGAACTCTACATTATGCAACATCCAGAAGAAACAACTTCAAAAGATCCAGCTTACATACCTATCTTGAAGCCTGTTTTTTCACTGAAAGTCAATTCTGCAATTCCATATGTAAATCCCTCTGTAAATATTTACATTTGATTTGTGTCATTTTAGGTTGGGACATCCATCACATGAAAGATTGTACATAATGAATAAATAATATTCTTTTGTAACATTTATAAGCAATAAAGTTTGCAACACGTCACTTTGCCAAACAAAGAAGATTGCCTTTTCCTATTAGTAATTATGTTTCATAAAAGCCATTTGCTCTCATGGGTCCAATGTCAATTCCATCAATACATGGACATAGATACTTCTCAACAGTAGTAGATGACTTTACACGATGCACCTGAATTTTCCCAATGAAAATGAAATCTAAAACACAAACACTTGTTAAATCCTTTGTTGCCTTTGTTGAAACACAATTTAACACATCAATTTAGACTAATAGATCTCACAATGGCTTGGAATTTGACATGTCACAATACTATAGTTCAAAGGGAATTATTCATTAAACCTCGTGTCAACACACTACGACAAAATTCAATTGTGAAAAGAAAAAGTTAGCCTAACAGGATAAACCGAAAATATTTAGAAAAATATATTAATGGCCTTCTGCCTACTCCACAGTTTTTTTTTTGTCTACTCTTTTTTGGATCTACTTTTGTTGTTCTTCCCCAACGCTTCACTTCAACATATGGGCTAATATTCTTTGTAAGAAACTTCCACTAAACCAAAGGGCCCAAAACCTATTGCCCAAGCCCATACGATAGGAATAAACTGAGTAGCTCCTCCTCGTTTCCTTTTTCTTTCCTCTCTTCTTTCTCTGCCGAGTTATCGACTCAACCCATTCTGTGACTTGACTCGACTCAGTGCGGAACCTGAAGCTCGGATTGGATTGCAGCCAAAAGAAAATGTCAAGAGATGGAAACGGAGCTGTGCCGAAAAAGGTTGTGAGCTCGGAGAAAGACGAAGACGAAGCTCCGTTGAAGAGAGATTCCAGGAAAGCGCGAGAAAATTCGGATGAAGACTCGGAAACCGAGAGAAAGCACAGTAATTCGAGGAGGAAAGCGCGAGAAAGTTCTGGTTCGGAGGGGGAGGGCGAGAAACCACACAGGAAGAGCGATAGGAGGAAGAGAAAATCACGGAGACGGTACAGCAGCGATGAAGACTCCGATTCCAGTTCGGGTTCCGAGGACGATGAGTCCGAGCTTTCGGGTTCGGATTCGGAGTATTCGGATTCCGAGTCTGAGAGTGAGGAAAAGAGGAAGAGGAAGGAGAGGAAGAGGAGAGCGCGGGAGGAAGAGAGGGAGAAGAAGAGGAGACGGAGAGAGAAGGAGAGGAAGAGGCGGAAGAAGGAGAAAGAGGAGGAGAAAAGGAAGAAAGAGAAGCGGAAGAAGAAGAAGGAGAAGAAGGAGAAGAAGGAGAGAGGTAAGAAAGGAGCAGTGACAAATTCATGGGGAAAGTATGGTATTATAAGAGAAACTGATATGTGGTAAGTGATTTATGCTTTTTTATTTGCTTATTGATTAAATGTGAGAGATGAATGTATCTTATGATTGTGTATGGTCATGGAGGCTGCTTGATTGTTTGTAGATTGTAACAAACTAACAATTTTGTAGGAAGTAAATCTTGAAATTCTTGGCCAATGATCTATTTCTTTGATTTTACATGTGAATTATCTGGGGCTGCATGAGGGGACTTAGAATGTAGTTAGTAGGCTTGTAACTAGACAGTATTGTAGAATTATATTGAAAAATGATTAATTTGGGCATTAAAAGCTTCATCTTGATCATTGTTGAACTTTTGCAAACCATATAAGATTGGAGAAGAGCAATAACCGGATTCAAAGTTGTTCTCTTTTTCTTTACAAGAAGAAGCAAAAGGAGTGAATAGAATGGAAACAACTCCTCAAAAAAATTCCAGCATACTCTAAAAAATCTATCTTTCCTTCATATGTGATACGTGGAGAGAGGGTTGCCTATGTGCTCAAAAGAGAGATTAAAACTTAATATTGTCCTATTTTAACAAAACTTCACAGCTTAATACTATCTTTTGGACTGCAATCTTAAGCACATGCTGAAAAAACAGAATCTGTGGAAGAGGTAATGGTTATTGTGAATTTTATCTTCTATTGCAGAGAATGCATACACAGTAGGTTATCTACTTTACCTTCCTGAATATGATTTCTGGTCTAAGGGTTTTTCACATATTTGTTGGATAATGCCATCATGCCACAACTTCTGGAATCTTGGAAGATGAAGGTAGGTGTTACTAGAGGCAAGGTGGCCAGTTCGTTCTATTTATTTAATTTAATGTGGGGCTTTGGTTGGGAAAAAAGCAAACGAATTTTCACAACTGGGGAGGGAGAAGGGGGGGGGGGTTGTTGAAATGGTTGAAACATATCATTTTGCTCTTTCTATTGATGGTTTTATTTCAACCTTTCTTTCTTGATGGACACTTTGACAAGCTTTTATTCTTAGGAAAGCATGTGCCTTTTTTTCTAGAAGCTAAAGTAGCTGGAAAAACTCTTCAGATTGTTAACATGTTGACTGGATATTATTTCATTTTTTTAATTTTCTTGTGGAAGCTTTAATTTATCTTAGATTCTCAATTCATGGTATCAATTACCAATGCTTTTCAGATCTTTAAGTGGTGAAGTTGGAAAGGTCTTATTGAAGTAAATAAGTGACCTGCATTTTTAGTTGAGTCAGAATATAATAACTAGCTAATTTAGCTGTTATTTCTTGTGAATTATGTTTTGAATGTCACAGGACCAAACGACCAGAGTTTACTGCATGGTTGGCAGAAGTAAAGCAGGTGGTTATTTTGGTCTACTTTCTATTTTACGCTATCTAACAACGTAAATGCTATTTTCTCTCCCTTTTTCTTTGTGGTCCTCTGTCCATTCTTGCAAAAAAATTACTGGTGATGTTGAGAAACTAGATTTTTCACGTGAAATATTGATCTTGTTTGTTTTCCTCTGTCCTTTCTTCACATGAAATATTGATCTTGTTTTCCAGTATAGTGGTGATGTCAAGAAACTGGATTTTTATAACAAGATTACATTTCCTTCATGCCTGTTGGGCTTGGACAGTTGAACTACATTTTTTTCTTCTTTCCCCCTTTAAAAAGAAGTGCAGCAAATATTGTTTCCCTTCATCGATTGGTATTTGGTTTCTTAATTTACATGTATGTCATGGTCATGTGGACTATATACTATATTGTAATTGTTGCGGTGGTTTTAACAGGTGAATCTGGAGAATCTGTCTAATTGGGAAGAAAAGCAGATGTTCAAAGGGTAAGCACATAATACTAAGCATAAAAGAGAGAGAGAGAGAGAGAGAGAGAGTAAAGAAAAAAAAGAAAGCAAGAAGAGGAAAATAAAAAAGAAAAAGTACATAAACTTGCTGTTTGTTAAGTTTAATCTAAGGCAGAATCTTACAAAAAAAAGAACTCAAATATGCTCACATTAATTTCTTTGCATCTGCACCTTAATTGACTTTTTGACTCACTGGTTATTAACATAATAATACTTACATTTAATTCTTGTTGATTTAATTGTTAGTTGGTTTGTGTCTAATATCTGATATGCAGATTCATGGAGGATCACAACACAGCTACCTTCCCTTCCAAAAAGTAAGCTCCTGCAGAGATTTAGTTTATCACTTTAGCTTATTTAAATCTGTTTGTACAGACCTTTGTGCTCATTTTTGTAATGAAGAAATAATCTATGGCCACTTACCTATTATTTGTTCTCTGATTTACCTATGCCATGCTCATCAATGTAAACTCAATGTCATGCAATGTTGACATGGACTTAAGATCTTGAATGAATCATATTTGTATATTTATTGGGGTTGACAAATGGTTCAATGTTTATGTGGCAGGTACTACAACCTTGATGCTTACTACAGGCGTCAGATGGAAAAAGATATGAAAAAGGGTTTTAAGAAGGTCATTGCAACAGAACGTATTGTTTTCAATGATGAAGAACAGCGGAGGTATGTTTTCCAGCATGCTGCTTTTTTTAATGTAATTTTAAATTGGTTCTCTTTTTTGGTAACTTGTTTCCTTTCAAGTTACATTACACCTACTGTTATTTGATCTATTTGCTGAAGAAAGCAACACTGTTGACTATCTTCTTGTTTCAGTTTTTGATTCGTAAATATTTTCCAATAACTCCTTATCTTCTTTTTCACTCTGTCAACTGTTTTATTTGCGCAAATCTTCCTATATGAAATTGCTTGAAACTTTCATTACAACAATAGTAGACAATGCGATATACCAAGAATGGGATTGGCATACATGGTGTGTCAATCAATTAGCTGGTGGGATACCTATTTACATACACCTCTGGTCTTTTTAGTTTATTTTTTTCCCCTCTTTTTAATCTTTTTCTTTATTTTGTGTCTTGTTTTTCATTTCGGTCAAGGTAGATATAATTTGAGCTTTTGAGCAACATTTTCTCCTGATTTAGTATTAGAAATTTTATGCTGAAACCTTCCATTATACTAGGCTGTTGTGGAATCAGGCCAACATAACTGTTCTGTTTCCCAATGAGTCAGGCCTTTTCAGAAAATGTCAGCAATCTGCCATTGCATGGGCCATAAATGTCTTTAGTTTTGAATCATTTGGATATTGAATTTTTTTTGGTGAGCTGGATATTGAATTTTACATAATAGAACAATTGCCTCCTCCTGTTCCTGAGCCACACTTTTGATTGTGGTGATTGGATGAATGCACCCACAGCAAGGCGGCTTTCTCATAAACTGTGTTCAATTTTGGAATAAACTTGTCGTAAAGAATTACAGAGTATGATATTTTGTATCCAAGGTTTTAATATTGCTGAACGGTACATGAAATTTTGGTGTTTATGTGTTCAGATCTTTTGTATCATTTTCTTTTTTTGTTTGCCCTTTCAGATTCTTTTGTGCCAAAGTGACAACCTTCTCCCTTCTAGGAATCAGAGCCTGATGACTGTGTGTGCAAGCAAATTTAAACAGAAGGGGGGGAGGGGGTTGGACAATGAGCTGTCCAGTTAGAGTGTCAGAATATGACCTCTAAAACAGTAGCCATGCAGAGTGTAGTTTATATAATTGTACATTAAATTCTTAACTTTGTTTTAGCGCTCTTGCAAATGGAACAGTTGTACACATAACAAGCACTCTCTGGTGGCCCAAATTGTTGCACCCTTCTATAATCATTTTTTCATTGCACTTGTAGGCAAGAATTGTTGCAAGCACGTGAAAAGCATAAGGAAGAGCAAGTGATGGCTTTGAAGCACTCTATGCAAAGTGGAATGGTTAGTTTTTTTACTGGATTGCTTTTACGGTGATTTGACACCTGCTCTATTAATTTTGTTAATAAAGGCTAGGTCCTTTTATTCACATTCCTGCGCCCTAATTTGCAGGCACAGGCAATGAAAGAGCAAGCTCAACTCAGGGAGGAGATGGCTTACCAGTACAAGCTTGGAAACTTTGAGGTGAGAATTACTGATCAAACTCTATTTGGACCTCGTGTTTTAGTCTTTGGGGCTCTACTCAGCTGCAATTTTATCGCTGTAGGCTGCTGCCGCTATCCAGAGAAGATTGGACCCTGATGCTGCCATATAGTTGGATGTAACTTACCGTGAATCAAAGAATTAGGTGATAGGGTCACGGTGATCATGTCATCGTGAAAATCTCAGTTTATGCCTCGTATGGGTTTTGGCTTTGGGGATAGCATCTGCCATGGATGGGTTTTGTTTGTTCCAACAGATATGTTAAATTTTACTGTTACCGACTCTGCTATTGCTTGCTACCATTGCCGATCTCTTGGATTGAGTTACACCGAGAGCGTTATAGAAGTAACAAAATTGATGAGTCAAAGCTACTTGCCATCAAAAGTGCTCATCACGCATCACTCCGACGACAGATTTTGAAATCAATAATGGCTGATGCATGTAAACAGTCATGTAAGTGGAAAATCTGTTTGTTCTATCATATTTTAAAATGATCTTTTATCTGA
The DNA here is from genome assembly GCA_019955255.1 of Castanospermum australe. NCBI lineage: Eukaryota > Viridiplantae > Streptophyta > Magnoliopsida > Fabales > Fabaceae > Castanospermum > Castanospermum australe. The sequence goes on from NSJW01000742.1 coordinate 37,852, forward strand.
AACTTTCCTGCTTAGGTCAGTTTGGTACTAGAGTAAAAATTAAGAGTAAGTTTTTATAAAAGAGTTTTATATACAAAAATGTAACAGGCATTTAGAGGCTAAATTGTCATGCGCATTAAAATGTGATCTGAATTGGAATATAGACCAAAGGAAATTGAGATGGAAAAATTGGGCCTCTCTTTTATTAAAATTTATATATTTATATTTTCTTTTAATTAAAAAATATAAATAACTTTTTTGAATTTTGTTATTTAAAATTTTTTTGTTATTTTTTTAATTTAATAACGATAAAATTAGGTGCTGATATTGGTAAATAGTAATAGGAATAGAGTAAGCAATATAATTTTAAAATTTATTTTAAATAATTTTTTTAATATAAGTATATATAATTTCTGAAGAACAAAAGTTAAAATAAAACAATCCAACAAAAAATGGTAATGTCGAAAAAACTATATACCGGCTCTTCCACGCATTGTCCTCTATCCTTTTCCACGGTTATGCAGGGACTACGCTGTATTTTCCTTTTTTTGTTTAATTTCATCAATAGTTGATTTTTATCATGCACCTTAGAAATTTTTCTTTAAGATTTCCTTCTTAAGTTGAAATTCAAGATTGATATAATCAATTAATATAAATTTATTCGGAGGAATAAGTTGGCATACTAATATTTATTAATTTATAATAATATTTATTTTTACAATCGAAAAAAAATTAAATTAAATTAAAGTTGACAAAACAAATTATAAAGAAAAATATTACTTTTTGTTAACATGAAGAAAAAAAAATTACTTTGAGTTATTTGTAATAAAAAAAATTCAATTAACCGAAAGTTGCATATTATTATTCATTCATGTGTTCAAATCATATTGCTAATTTATTTGAAATATCATTTCTTGATTACGAATGTATCACTGCAGCAAACTAATTAAGTCTATGACCATTCAGAGTCGAGGTAATATGCACTAGCTTCAATGATCTGATTTTTGTTTACACTTTGCTAGTTTTGGCTAGTGAGGGGAAACGTTCTTCTTCACACTCAGTTTAGTGTTATTTTAAAATAGAGTTGAAAAATTAATTTTACATGAAAAAAAAAATCAATCCCTAAATTTTTTATTCCTAATTTTAAAGAGATATCAAGCTAACTCTTTGTATTTTATGTCGAACTTTGTTGTCAATCTTTACATACTTGATCCCCAAGTTTGAATAAAAGGAGAGTTGTCTTAGGTTGTAGGCAACTAAGGTAAAACTGTGTAGAATCTTTATGCTATGTATCATCAATACAACTATATCATTGCTTAGTCGTTATTTGTAAGTAACTTCCATGACTCGAGGTCAATCTACGAGCAAGAGTTGCTAGATCGACATCCGAAGGTAGTGTAAAATATGCAAAGGTTTTCATCTTTTTAAAGAGTCAAATGACATCCTTTGATTTATGTAATGAATTTCACCTGGTGGAATAATACTTCATTGTTGTTGTTGTGACTTGTGATGATTAATTAAACTAGTTCTCCACTAATGAGGGTTAATTTAATTAGTAGAGTCAAATTGCGTATTCTCATGAGTCTTGATTTGAGTCATATCAGCTACTCTCATAGAATAGGATAGCATCTTCTATTAAATGTAACATTGCTATTAAATGTAACATAAAATGCCTTGTTTACCATCAAACTTATAATGGGGAGAAAAGAAGAAGAAAGGATATATTGGAATTCAATCTTTATTAATCATCCAAGCAACTTGGGGCATACATTTGCCAAGGATGCGTTTTATTTGACTCATACACTAATGCCTTGCTATTAAATGTAACATTGCTCATTGCTTATCAGACAGATACAAGTCCTATGCTGGGGAAAACTCCTGCCAAATTTATATTACTACCGCAGAGAGATCATTGCTTATCATCAACCTGCTTCACAAAAAAAAAAAAGGATTTTTTTGTAAGAACTTACATATATTTCAAAGTTAACCATGCATCTATGTTACAGAGAAAGGAATTTTCCAGCAAAAAAGTAGTTTAGAAATGTTGGTTACAATATTTTCCCTTTTCATCGTAGAAAGGAACTTCACCACTCAATTTACTTCTGTATAACTCCTGCAATACTTGCCATTGTCAGCAACTTCAGAATAAGGTTTGATCAGACTCTCAAATTAAATCTCATCACTAAATACGACAAATATTGAAGCGAATATATAACATCATCATTAATTAGCACAGCATAAGCCATCAAACATAAGGGAATAGCTTTCTTGACTGATAATCTCAACACATTCTCCAATCATGGAATTGCTTTCAGACATGCAGTGGCAAAACTACGTGACGACGTGCATTCAGGTACAAGCCAGAGCTGATTATACAAAGGACACTACTTGATTTGGTTGTGTTAGTCGCTAACAGAAAGGGTAAGAATCCATACCTGAAGGAACTACATAAATTCAAATGAAAGTTGACACTTCTTTGAGGCTCTTGGTAACGTACTCAATTCTGTCCAAAGACGGAGAAAATTCTCTGGTCGCAACCAACTTGGAAAGTGAACTGTCATACTCTCCAAAACCTTTGCACTCTTCAGAATATACGTTGCAAGTTTCAACTCGTCTTTGGTGCCTTGATATTGTCTCAATGTGAACTCAGTAAGGTGAGTTGAAAGACATCTAGGAACCTTCCTTGTCCGCATCCATTCTATTTCAGTTTTTTCGTCACCCTGACAAGAGGGAAACAACCGTTGTGGTAAAAGAAAAAAGCAAGAGAGCAAATAACAAAATGACCAAAATTGAACCTCAAAGAGTCAACAAACCTTGTGAATATGAAGAACTTTCAGCTTGTGGCACCTTTTGAGCATTTCTACCAGAAAATACGAGTCACAGGTTACGATAAAAAGCTGCAGATGAACTAGATTGCGAAATTCCGGAAGGTCCAGACAAGCATAAACAAGTGTCTGCACGTAGAAGGGAAAACCAAAGTATTATGAACAACATCAAACGTTTCCATAAACGGAGATATTGTAGCTGTAAAAGGAGAATTTGCACAAGGAACCTCACCTCCGTGGTAAAATCAGACATACACAGAAATCTAGTTTTCTTAATCCCCTCGAAAAGCTTCAACAAATTCTTCTTATCATCTTCCTCAAAACAGATTTCAAGGTGTGTTTCCAACAAGTTGTCCAAGTTCTCAATCAGAAAGTCCTCCACGGTGGTTTCTTGCAGACGAAGGTACTCGAGGGAAGGGGCGTCTATCTCGAGCCTGTCAGCATCAGACGCCCTGCAGACGACGTGTAACTTCTTCAACGTAGGCGCAGAGATTCTCAGCGATGGCGAACTATCCATCGTTATTGCCACGAGAAGTTCTTCGATAACGGGGCACGCGGAGAGCAGCCTCCTGAAAGGTCCATCGTCGGCAAAGAGAAGAGCATCGAGATGCAGGGTCTTGAGCGAGGGGAAGCGAACATACGAGGGTAGATTCATGTCGATGCTCCCACTCAGCTTCAGAACCGACATGGTTTCGCAGGTGAACAACCTGCGGGGCAAAAGGGTATCTCGGCGAAAGTAGAAGGAGAGGTCGAGCTCCTCAATGTTGCGGTTCAGGGCAAGGGAGAGCCACGTGGTGACTTGGTGCGGTTCGCAGCGTCCCTTGTAGCTCTCGAGCCAGAATCTTGTGATGGGTTGCACCCTGCGGAGAGCCAAGACTCGGTTGACGAGATCAGTGAAGCTGGTTTGGGAGAAGCAAGGCCAATCGTCCACGAACTCAAGGGCAGGGACCAGGGTCCAGATGAACCTCCACCTGGTGGACAAGACGCTGGTGGCAATGGCCTCTTTGGTTTGGAGAAAGGAGAGGATGTGGCAGAGCAACGCATCGGGTAGGTTGCTCAGCCTGTCCATTTTTGAGGACTTTTTCTCCGTCGGAGCAGATTTCCGGCGCTTCTTGGGTGACCCTCTGGCCATTTGGGACGCAGGGGAGGGTGGCAGAAGAATAGAGAGAAAGTAGAGAGACCAGAGAGCACCGGCTCAGGGTGGCACAGCAAAATGGACTGGCTTTTACCCATTTTTATAGGCTGGAATCCCGTAATTTTTTTTTTTTTTTATAATGCAATTGATATTAGCTAAAAAGCCAAGAAAAGTATAAAATTATAATGCATTAACTATTATATGAATAATAAGGATTTTAATTAATTAAAATAATTAATATTGTTCCAAAAAAATTAATTTTTAATATTTAACTGTCACCTATTATTTTTCCATACATCGCGAGACGACGTCAAATATAAATGACAAAGAATCTTATTAATAAAGATAATTAATATTATATAAAAAAATAATTAATATTTAACTATTACCAACTATTTTTTTTAGATTAAGGGACGGTGTTAATGTTCACTAATAATTTTACATATAAAGACTTACAAAGTGTTAGCATAATGATAGTGAGTTATACCTTTAGATATAATAAATACAGTTCGATTCGTAAATGTCACATTTAATGTGAAGAACCATATCATTATCACTTTTGATATAGAAAAATTAGACTTATAGAACAATTCAAATGAGTTTAATCATGTAAAGATATTCTTGATTCATATAAAAAAAAATAAAAAAAGATATATTATTAATAAAAATAATTAAATTTGTACAAAATATTTAATATAGTACAAAAAATTAATATGGTTCTGGTTCAAAATTTTTAATAATCATATACTACTTTTTTATAGGTTGTGAGATGGCGTCAAAGTTTAGCGTTCACCTATAGGTTGTGAGATGGTGTTAATATTTAACTTTTTGACTACAATTTTAATGAAAAGGATTTCTTATTAATTACGATAATTAGTGTTGTACAAAATATTTAATATTATACAAAATAGATCAATTAATATTTAAAAAATATTTAATGGTGTATAAGAGCCTTAACTCAAGTGATACAAAGTCCTTTTGGAGATTATTTGATCCCAGGTTCAAATCTCATCGAGGATGCTTTGTCTCAAATTTAGTTTATTTTCTCCTTCCTCACACTAAGTTGCAAACCTCTTTTTTAATTGAAAAAAAAAAAAAGAATAACGGTCACATATTACTCTTATATAGTTTGCTAGATGGGGTCAAAGTTTAACGTTCACCCACAATCTTACATAAAAATAAAATGAAATCTTATTAACTAAAATAATTGATATTTTACAAAATATTTAATATTGTATAAAAAATAATTATTATTTCATGGTTTCCTACTACTTTTCTATAGATTTCGAGACGGTGTCAAAGTTTAATGTTTACCTAAAATTTTACTTATAAATAAAAAGGGATCTTATTAATTTACAAGATGTAATCTTGTTCGCGTTATTGAGACTGCGTATAAATGAAAAGAAATCTTATTAATGTGAAATTTTTATGAAATGTAATCTTGTTTGAAGTCTCAAAGTATAGAGATTACATCTCCTTACAAAATATTTTTTAATAAGATTCAAACTCCTAATATTACAATGTCATCTTACTAGAATTCTACATTATTTACTATTAAACTATACTCTTATGAGTAAAGAATTGTATACAATATTTAATATTGTATAAAAAGAATTAATATTTAACAATCACTTACTTTTTGGTTTTGTTAGTTTAAGAGATGGTGTTAACGTTAGCTTATAATTTTATATATGAATGGAAATGATATCTTATTAATTATGATAATTAATATTGTACAAAGTATTTAATGTAATACAAAAAATTAATATTTTACATAATATTTGATAATTATTTATCACTTTTTTATATGTTATAAGATGACATCAACGTTTAACATTCAACTACAATTTTGCATATGAATGAAAAGAATTTCTTATTAATTAGATAATTAATATTATACAATTTATTTAATATTTTACAAAATATTTAACTGTAACAAGAATTTTAATTCAAGTGATATCAAATTCTTTTAAAAACTGTTTGATCCTAGGTTCAAATATCATTAAAATACCTTTTCCTCCACCTTAACATATCATCTCTCTTCTCACACCGAGCCGTAAATCTCTTTCATAATAAAAAAAAAACAATTAATGGTGACCTATTACTTTTATTTAGGTTTTTAAATGGCATCAAAGTTTAATGTTCACCTATAATTTTACATATAAATGAAGAGAAATCTTATTAATTATGGTAATTAATATTGTACAAAATATTTAATATTGTATGAAAAATAATTAATATTTAATGGTCATCTACTTTTTTTTTTATATGTTCTGAGACGATATTAAAGTTTAACGTTTACTTATAATTTTATATATAAATGAAAAGAATATTTTATTAATTATGATAATTAATATTATATAAAATATTTAATATAATAAAAAAATAATATTATTTGAAGTATTTAACAATATCCTATTACTTTTTTATAAGTTGCGAGACGACATCAAAATTTAACGTTTGCCTATTGTATTTTTTAAGCTGTGAGACAGTATCAATATTTAATGTTCACATATAATTTTACATATTAATAAAAATAATTTTTTATTAATTATGATAATTAACACAAAATAAATTTATAGTTTAATAATAAATAAATTAAGAGTTAAATATGCAACGTCAAGTGTTTATTATTATCATGCAAGAATTTAATGTCATCAGACTATCATGTGAAAATAAAATAAACATAAATTTTATTAGATTAAAATTTATTATAATAAATTATAAAATTCATTAATTATAATAAGACAAGTATATGGGATATGATAATTTCCGTACCAATGTTCAAGTACAATTGCTTTCTCACGAAAGCTTTTAGAAGAATAATTATTTAATATTATTTTATATATTTTGGTGTTGCCTTGTAAACTTACAATTTAAAGAATAAAAAATAATAATTATATTAAAATTATAAAATAATTATTTTATAAAAAAATAAATAGAAAACTATAAACAATCACTCGTAGAAAACTAAATTAAATTAAATATGTGACTCAAGAAGAAACATACTGAATTTTGCCAAATGGGCCAACCAAACCCGCATGCTAGATAGACATATTCACAGGCCCTACTATTTTAAAGAAATTATAAAACATTAAATAAAAAGAATAAATTCATGAAATCTCCTTATTCATACTTAGTTTATATATTAGCATATCGAGTGATATTATTATATTTTTTATTTTTTATTTATATAATTATTTTATAAATAAATTAATTATAATTTATTATAATTATAAATTAATTAATTAAATAAAAAAATAATTTTGTGAAAAAATAAAAAGATAATTGTTTATATTTTAAAATAATTGTAATTATAGAATATAATTATAAAAAATAAGTGTGTTTACAATTTAATTAATTTTTTAATTTATATTCAATTAGTTATTAATCATTTTTTGAAAAAATTAAAAATTTGAGATCAAAAGAGAAATTTTCTTTATAATAGTATAGATAGATTATATAAAATAAATGATTTTATATATATATATATATATATATATATATATATATATATATAAATTTGATATGCTTAAAAGTAAAAACACAAAATAGGCTAAAAGCATAACTTTTTATTTTCATGGCCTAGATGCTAATTAAATATGTTGGCTTATAATAACTCGTTTGACTACTCATGTTTAAATCTTAAACCAGTCTTTTAAATGCATTATGTTAGTGTGGAAGATGCATTTTTAAGATAATATGAAAAAGAATTTAGTCTTAATTAATGTAAAAATTGGCTCAATAATGATCTTACTTTGCGACAAAAAAAATCATAATTTGTTTAGTTAATAGAAACAAGTTAAAAAATTACAAACTCAAACCACATAAATCTGCTTGTTAAATAAGCAGTGCAGCGACTTAAAACTTGTTTTGATACTATTATATATCATTTAGACATATGAGAATTATATATTCACTTGTTAACCATAAAGCACCTCAATATATAGTTTATGGTATACTCCATATTGCGAGTCCAATGTTTAAAATCCATTGGAGTGGGATAAGATTTGTGGTAATAAGAAAGTTACTCAGAAAATGAAAGTATAGGTGGACGTGTTTATAAATATTTTCATTTCAGTTTATTCATTTAATTAATCATTCGATAAGTTAATTTAATTAATAATTTATTTACAATTAATTTTGAATATAAAATGCTTCACCAATCAAATTTATAAATAATTGAAAATAAATTAAATTATTAATTAAATTACGAGCTAATTAAATTATTAATTAGAGTACGAACTAAACTGACATTATTCGTAAATGCCGCTGTCTAAAATGTACTTTTTCCAAAGTTATTTATATTAAGTATAGCCTCTAATTGATAAGTCAAATATTTATATACGTTAACAAATTAAAACATATATAGTTAACAAAATAATTGCACAAGTTCAATATGTTTTTCAATATCTTATACGTAGTTACAATTAAAGCTAAGTCATTGCTGATCACCAACTTGCTGCCGCCGCCACGGCATCAAACAATATCCAATCTCCACTCACGAATTCTCCTGCAAAAATCGTTTAGGATAAAAGAAAATGTGTACTAGATAGCCAGAAGATAAATCACATCTTATGAATTTTCCTTGCCTGCAACTGAAGATACGTTAATGTTTATATATATTTAGCGTAATTTGTGTGACTTCTTTTTTGCTTATTACACGTGCCTCCCTCCCTTCTAAATTATTGTTAAATGTGAAAACATTATTAATTGAGCCATTAGCTCATGAATTTAATCTTTTGTGGTCAAATATCATTTTTGTAATTTTTAATCCTTATACATTGAGAAAATATGAAAAACATTCATTAGACATGTAACTACTAAATGCTCAAATGGAAAGATATCAAAATGAATATGCATTTTAACTGTATCAAATGAATGTATTTTTCTCATAGTTTTAAAAATCAAACCGGACCGACTAATTGAACCGGTTCAACCGGAAATCGGTCTACTGGCCGGTTCGATCAGATTTCAAGAATCAGTGTATAATTAAATCGGATTTGAACTAGTAAACAGGAAATGAACCGGCCAAACCGTGTAGACCGGCCACGATTTGCAAGTTGGCCGATTCAGCATTTGGTAAATGCCAAAAGTCCTATAAGCAGATTCGAACTCACGCTCACGCATTGTCCTCCAGGCTACAAACCAGCAAAGCTAGTTAACTTTTTTGCTTCCATTCTTTATTATATGCTATGAGATGTGAGTTATCTTGCAACGATGGATCGAACATACCTTCTCTAAAAATGATAAAGTTATTTTACCTCGTATCATTACTTATCAGTTTTTTAGTTCATATTATATATTGTATATATACAGACTAATATTTTATTAAATTAAAAAATAAAATTATTTTAACATATTAAATATAAATAAGTAGATTTATAATAAAATATATATATCAAGAAATAACAATTTTAATATTTAAGAAATCTTTGTGACATGAAAAAAATAAAAATAAAATAAATTTTCATGAATAAGAATTATATAAATAGCAAATGAATGATATATATATATATATATATATATATATATATATATATATATAAAATTATTACATAGTATACATCTTAAAATTTTAATATATATAAATATAAGTATATAAGTATATATTTAATTATATTCCGGTTCGACTACTATTGAACCATTGAATCTTAAATTAGTACCTCGACCGCTTTAGTGACCGGTTCAATATTCAGAACCTTGATTTTTCTTTTTTTAACATAAAAAATTGAAAAAGGTAAGTGATATTCAATCACAAAACGTACATGCATGCATGAGCTAATGGCTTACTTGACAAATCAGAATCTGTTCAGCTTGATAGGATTTTAGAGTTGCAAAGCTTTTCCTTTAATTTAAGAAGACTTTGAGGTGGATTTACTCTTACTTAATTACCTTCTGTAGTTTTTTTTTTGGGGCGGCGGGGGGGGGGGGGGCGGGGCGGCTGTTAGACCGAAAAAAAAGTGGATAAAAGAATCCATTTTCAGATTAATTTCTTTGAAATCTAATGATCCTCTCTTGAAAAGTCTGAAACAATCTGAAATTAGTCAAATTACATAATATCAATACATTGAAAATGATGTCTTACATAACTTTTGATGGTAAAATCCTATAAGTTATATTTTCAATGTAAAATGACAAAAAATTTTCTGTTAGCGAAGTTAGTTTTTGCCCAATTTTTCAACTCAATGTGTATTAAAAAAAATTTACAATGGTGTAATTAAGAAGTGAGGCATCACTAATTAAATCGCAAGCTCACTAATTAAATCGCAAGTGGTTGTGCATGTAATTCTGCCTATCTTTAAACATATTAGGTACTGTATGTATAATATAAAACATGGAGTATATTATATGACTCTCAACACACGTTTATCCATTCTCAAATGCTATACAATGCAATGACATGCATCTAAGTACGGGGCACAGCCACTTAAGTTGTGTTTGGGTTGGAATGCCCCACTCAAACTATATTTTTTGGAGATTCAAATAGACTTTTACTTATTTTTTTATTATTTATTTTAATATTTGTATCATTTTTTAAACGTAATTTTAACTTTAAAAACTTATTTATTTTGAAGTAATTATTTTTTATTTTTGAGTTAAACGTGATTTTTACTAAACATAAATCGTTTTATTTAAATTTAAGTCTAACTAAAATTAAGTTTGTAAACTCTAATATAAAGATACACTTAAACTGCTTTCATTTAGTAGGTATAAACCAATGAGAAGAGAATTAGGGGGTGAAAGACATACCTAGAGAAATATATCTTCGAATGCAAGTTCACAGGAAGCAGAAACCATTGTGGCAGAGGACCGAGTCGGGGAGAGTGCTGATCCTGTCGATTGTTACTGCTGCTGCTGCTGAATTTTGTTCTTCTGACATGGGCATGGGAGATTTTGGGCGTTCCCTCGAGGTGAACTCGATGAGGCCATTTTTTGTTTTCTGAGTAGAGAGCTAGAGATTGAAAGGTAAAGGGTGGTGAGGGCTTGTTGGCGAGTGATTTGTTGCGCTACGTGAGTTGGTGAGTTACGTTTACGTACTCCTTTCTTTCAAAAGGAAGCGTTAATTGAGTGCGTTCCGCAAAATGGACAAGTTTTATTGCGGCGACAGCGCCAAATGGCCGGAAAAGGACAAGGCTTACAGCATTAGTGTCACTGTCAACAGCAAGGCGTTTAATTGTTTGGAAAAAAAAAATTGATTGAGTATGTTCCTTGTCTTTAGTCTAGAAATGACAAAATCTGTTTGAACCGACACCGTTTAAACCGTAAAAAATAACGCATTAAGTTGTAATATGTAATTCATTTTTTTTGGCGACGAGAAGGATTGGTCTATCGGGTAAAACATTTTTTTTTTGGAGTAAGTTAACCGGTTAATTCATGGATTAACCCGTTTAATTTATTTTTTTAATATTTTACCTAATTCACCATTTTTTTTAAAAAAAATTTCTTTAATTTTAGGTTAGTTGACAACATGAGTTAACTCATCTTATTTTTTAGAGTTTGTGATAGAGTGAGATGAGTTGATTCGTTTTATTATCTTATGTCATAACTAAAGTCTATAAGAGTGTCTCATGAACCATAATTTAATTATTACATTAAATTTTTAAATTATTTAATGTGAGTAATAACATAGTATATACACATTTGATGAAAAAAATTATTAAATATATTTTGTGACTACAAATATTTATTGTAATAAGAACTAATGACAAATGAGTGTTTAATATTTTATTAAGGATGTTAATATTTCAAAAAAAAATTAGTATAACATGTGAATGAATTATTATGTAAAAACAATTTAATGACTAAGATCAAAATTAAATTTCACTGTATATTATTACATCATTAAAAAAATATTTTCAAATACACATGATGTATTATAAAACTTAGAGAAATTTTTCTATAAACTTATTTTATAAATTAAATCGATAAAAAAATAATACATTATTATTATTCATTAAAAAATTTGATTACAGACATAATTGGTGTGATATTAAATATTGCGATATAAACATATTATCTTACATCGTATTCCAAGAATCTCTTGGTCGTAAACAAATTTTTACCTTACATCAATTGATTATTATAGTAATTAGATTTTTGGGTCTAATTACTAGTATTTGAAAATTTATTGGATTCTGATTAATTTAATTCGAGTTGAGTGGTCCACCTACATGGGATAAAAGCAAAACTCTCCCAATAAGGTTTTTTCGTTCATAAAATTTGAATCCAAAATATTGACTAAGAGAAACAAATTCCTTACCACTTGAACTAACTATCCGTTAATTTAGATTTTTTATATTGACTTATTAAAAAGTATGGTTGATGGTAATTAAATTTAAATAGAAAAGTAAAAACGAGTAAACAGAAGGCAAAAAAGATTAAATCACTAAATTAATTATTAAATTTTTTTTAATAATTTCACGTTAATTTTTAAAATATTTAAATCTCATCATAATTTTTAATAAATAATTTTATTATTTAAATTATTTTTTATTTAATAAATAAAATGATTGACTTTAAAATCTTTTTAAAAATTAATTTAAATAATGCAATGTTCTCTCAAAAATTACATATAAAATTAAAATTTATTAAAAATTAATATAAAATCGATAAACTTTTCTAAGAAGTAATTTAGTGATTTAAGGAAAAAGGAAACAAGAGACGGCAAAAGAGAGCTTTCGTTTTCATGAAAAAAAAATAAGGAGGAGCAAGGGGGAACGCTGGCGGGGCCACCACCTGATCCTCATGATCATGAAAGATGCTCGTTGGCGCTTCTGGAGTTATTTATGATTCTGTCACCGTCCGATGGTAATCCAAATATGATCCAACGCTCTTTATTGGTTCATATCAGTCACGCGGTCCACTCCACTGAACTAAGGACCACATCAATTAATTTCAACTTAATCACTGTCTATCATTATCACCAGAGCGGCGCAATCACTTGATTTCAATCTAACTAGAAAGATTATCTGTCTGATATATGAAAAAAAATAAAAAAATAAAAAAATAAAAAAAATAATAAATATAAAAAATTAAAAGATCAAAATAAAAAAATAAAAAAATATTATTAAATAAAAAAATAAAAAAAAGAAGATTTAATTTTAATTTATTATTAATATAAAAATATTTTATATTATTATTTAATTATATATTATCAAATTTTTTATTTTTTAAATAATTATTATTTTAATTAAATTATTTTAATAATTTAATAATATATAATTAAATAATAATGTAAAACGTTTTACATTAATAATATATAAAAATTAAACTAAAAAAATTTAAAAAATTAATTAACACCTTTCAAGGCAATAATTTTACCAATTCATTTTCAATTTAATCTCACTATTTAAAAGGTCTGGTATATGAATTTTTACTTTTTAAGAATCTAAAATTTATAATTTATTAATTATTTAACATAATAAATATATTATTAACATCAACATTATTTATTATATAATTATTATTTATTAAAATTAAATATTAATTTTTTAATAATACAAAATCGAATTTTTCGAGTTACACTTTTTTTAAAATATTATAATAAAGATTCAAATCTAATTATTTCTTTTTATTTTTTAATGATTAAACGTTTCTTTTTAGTTTTCAAGTACTTCCCATAACCCAATGGCTTGTCTTTACTCTCTCCAGTGTTCGCGTCTCGCCTCAAAAGTTAAAACTCCAAGCTCCAAAATAATTCATTCAATTAATTAATCTCAACTTTTATTATTTCTCTCATTTCTAGAACAAATCCACATATATAATATTAAAGATTTTGTGAGTTACGGTAGGGTTTTAAATAAAATGTAATTATGAAAGCAGACTGTATTTATATCGAATTGTACTTTAATTAAAATTAAAGTATGTACAAATAATTAAATTTGAATGTATTTTTAATGCTCGGTACTATAAATATTACTTGGCTCTGAAGTGTTTATTAGTATCTCTTTATTTTAGTACCAACAATTCATTATATTTTAATATATGATTAAAATGATGTTATCATTTAGTTAATTTCTTCGTATATCAATTAACATATTAAAATATTATATTGATTAATATAATATAAAATAATTATTTGTTTTATTTTAATTAACTAGAATTATCAATATATTTATAAATAAAAAAATTAAAAACAAAATTATCATTCTCTCTAATATTTAAAATATATTCAGAACGTGCTTGTGAATTGTGAAGCCACAAGACATGGATTCTTAAAAAAAAAAGAAAAAAAAAGCACACACACACACTGCTGAATATCTTTGTCTTAAATCGGAATGAACATTCTTTTTTATTATTAATTAATTTTCCAAATCTATAACCCTTCCCTTCTTACATATGCTTTTCACACTCCCCTCGCCTACCTTGTACTCTACTGCTGTCCCCTTCTTGTTCCTCTGTCCCTATCTCTGTTTCTTCTGCATTGCTCATTTTTCTCAGTGAGTCCCTTCACTTGTATGTTGAGTTGAAGCAAGCTTGTTACTTGGTAAAGATACAAGCTTGAAAATGAGGGGTCCTTTAGGCGCGGTCATTGGGAGGTATCCATCTAGTGATGGAACCCAGTTGGGTGGAATCATAAGGCACAACAGGAAATGCAGAGACATCGCTGTCCTTGTCATCTTTATAGCGTTCTGGATTGCCATGATTGTGAACTCCAGCTTTGGTTTCAACCGAGGAAACCCGCTAAGGTAAGAGTCTTAAAGTTTACGACTTTATTTGATTGTGCACTGGGTTCATGGAGTTTCTGTAATTGGCAAGTTGTAGTTTTTAAGTATGAATTTAAGGCATGAGATACTATTTGTCAATGGGCTTCTTTCATAGCGCTTATTCTTAAGGAAATTTTGTAATGGATTTCTAACTTTTAAAAATTTATGCATTTCGTTGTATTTTTTCTTCCTAGCGGTCCAAGATTTTCTACTTTCCATATTTTGTTGTCTGGGTCTTAATGAGTTTAATAATTCAAGAAATCTCCGACAAATATTCTTTGCTCAGCAAATGGGTATTCGTATGCTTCAAGTCGCACGAAATTCTGATTCAAGGTAAGATAAGTGTCATATCATTGGATTTTGATGTTGGCAATGCTATGTTTACTGGGTCTGTCATTATACGTTTTCCCCTGTGGATTAATCTTGTTATTTGTTTGGTTTCTTGTGAACAGAAAGTAAGAAGTGGGACTTGATTGTATAGTAACATGAAGCCCATAATTTTATTCTCCTTTTGTTGTTATCGTTGTGTAATTTGTGATAACTGGTACTATGGCTTACCAGGCTTACTTATGGGCTAGACTACAAAGGAAATGTGTGTGGGGATAAGCATGCTGGCCTTCGTGAATTGGAGCTCAGATATTGGCTAAATCCTAATCAGGTTTATCAAAGTGGATTGAAGGATAGCCAATTCAAACTGGCTAATGCCCGCAGTATATGCTTGTTGGACTGCCCTATACCTTCTGAAGATTCACTTAGTTGGGTGTGTGATTATCCTGAAGGAGACATTCGTCTTTCAATGGATGATTGGATTGATAGGAACTATGATTATTTTGAGTTCCTTACGCCAGAAATGAGAAACTCGTCTCTTCAACTTCAGGGCCCTTGTTATCCTGTCATATTTCCTAGTGTAAATGGTGAGCCAACTATTCCATGCCATTGCATTCATTAATTCCATATTTTGTTGTATGCCTGCTAATGGTTGTGTGGATGCATTACTTTGATTTTTTGGCCTTGGTTGAAGGTATTCTCCTTGGGGGTTTGTTAGGGAATTGTCAATCTCCTATATATTATGTATTTAAAATTCCAAAGTCTTAAAGCATACTTTTTTGTCTAGTTTTCTGGAGTTGCCAATTCATTGCTCGAGCATCAAATGCATCTTTAAAGCATTGGCAGCAGATGGGCGGAGTTAACATCAATGAAGACATTATTATTGATAAGTCCATTCACAAGTCTATCAATTCTCGGTCAGCTGTCTTGAAGGTTAAATTTTTTTTTAACTGTCTACTTTTTCATTTATTGATATTATGATTGTGATGTTGTCTGGATATGCATAGCCACAAAACATCAACCTTCTAAATTGTAAGTATATTGTTTTATTGGCATGTTAGTTTTAACACAAGAAATAAGCAATTAAAGGAAGTAAGGAAAATTTTGGCAGAGACCTTAATACTTTATGCCTATTCTCTGTATAGTATTTTATTTCATATGACAATGGATGTATGTTAGTTGATTGACAGCAATATGATCTCCCTCCTCGATTTTTACATTAAACAGTTTGTAGTCCCCCATCCATTATAAACTTTTGAATATGGAACAATATCATGTTTTACTTCTGTTAGGCATGAAGCATGGCTATAATATAAGAATTTTCATTTATGTTCATGGAGGCTGATTGCCCTGCCATTCACCCAGACCATTGAGAACTGAGAAAAGGATTTTTATTGTGAGAAAATGGGTGAAGTACAACTAGGAGGAGGATAAAGAATTATCCAAACAAGAATGTCTATATACACAAAGGAAAACAAGGAACTAGGAATGTAACAATTCTACCCAATTTCTGCATATCCGAGATAGCAACTCCTTGAAGTAGCCATGAGCAGAGCACCAAAGAGAAGCCAAAGAAGTAACTCTATCCCAAATAAAGTTTGTGGGTAAAGAAACACCCTTAAAGATACGAGCATTCTGCTACAGCCATATGCAGTATGCACCGAAGGATGGTAAAGACCGCACACTGCCATGAAGTTTTTCTCTCCATGTTTTTACCAAATTCTTTATAACGAACCCCTAAACACATCAGTGCTCTCTGCTGATGTAGTTTAACATTTCAACTGGTTAATACTTAAGAATGTTCTGGGTAGGGGTGACATGGAATGGAAGGAAAGAGATTAAAACTATCCATGCTTGTAGATATGCGTTATGTTTTAAATGTTGATACCTTATGTATTTTCATTGATCCTTCACCCTTTCTCACATTTTTGCTCTTACTAATTAATCACACCTGTACTAAACTTTGCTTTACACTGTTTCATATGTCCTGCCATTGAGCATCATGTGTATTATGTGCTGTAGAATTTCAAAATTGCATAATTTACTTTTATTTGCAGAGATACATGGCTGATGTAGGAAAGGCATGGCCTGTGATGATTGTTTGTGGAGGGATTGTACCTCTATTTCTGTCTGTGATTTGGCTGCTGATGATTCGGCATTTTGTTGCTGCAATGCCTTGGATAACGGTGGTTTTCTTTAATGTTCTAATAGTATCAGTCACAATGTTCTGCTACCTAAAAGGTTAGGATCTCTTTCAGGCTATTTTGTGAACCAAATATCTGTATTTTTATGGAAATATCACTATACAAGAGACAACCAAAATAAGAATACTCCTTTTGAAATATCACTACGTAAATAATGTTTGGTTGCTTGTCAGTTGCATGACCTATTAATTTTTGAGATCACCATTTTCTTGAATACCCTTGCATCAACTGTTATTTTGTATCCTCTCTGATATATCCAATCAAGCACACAAAACACTTCTCTGGTTGTATGTTGTTGACACATGTTCACATGGGGCAAACCTATTGTTAGACACTAAACACAGACCTGTTTGTGTTACAACTTACAATAAAAGTAAAAATGAAATTCCTGGACCAGACACAAGCTAGAAGTGTTCCAGGCATGTTTTTGGTAAAATATAAGTTTTGAATTCTTTTAGATTGTATTTTGATAGAAGAGTTTTTCATTGGGACTTGAAAATGATCCGGATCTTATCCTTGTTCTTTCTAAACATTTTGGGCATTGAAAACAATGAAAAAAATTGTTTCCTCATATGGTGTACAGCTTGTAACATAATAAATATTGGATGACTGATGTGAATAACTTGATTTATATAGCTGTTATACATTGCTTGGTGATTCTATTTGAAACCTTTTATACTTGCTTATATAACTGTTGAATTATCTAGCCAAATATTTTTGTTTTATCTTTTTCTAGATTGTGGACAAACATCAATGAAACAATAATGCTTAGTTATTTTTTCTTCCTGACTTTCAGTTGGATGGATAGGAAATGATTCTATTTCCCCAATCATTGGTGAGGATGACCCTTACCTTCATGCATCTGGGAGGGTAAGTACAACTGTGATTGAGTTCATATATATTGGTGTTCTCTCTCTCTCTCTCTCTCTCTCTCTCTCTCTCTCTCTCTCTCTCTCTCTGCATTGATGATTGTAGCATGTATATCTTACGAACAGATTTCATTTTCAGGAGCTGACTCATCTATGTGCTGTCACTGTACTTATGACCTTTATCATGGTTGTTGCCATTCTTACATCAATTGCCATTGTTCGACGCATCCTTATGGCAACTTCTGTCCTTAAGGCAAGCATCACTTTTTATATGCAATTACGAAACTATGATTATGTTTCTTATTTTTGTTCATTATATTAATATCTGATGGCAATTATATCTATTTTTAACCTTGAAAATTTTGAATTAGGTTGAACTTCTGATCATGGTCAGATTTGTCATGCATTTTTAGTAACCTCTTAGTAATCTATATACATCCTTTACTATACAAGGTTGCTTGAGATGGACTCTTGTCATGAAGTAGGTGAAGATAACAAAAGCCTGGTAAAAAAATTGATGAGCATCATTTGGTGTTAAAGAACTAAAATGAAGTAGTTTTTGTTACAATATTATTGAGAAACATCCTTTTCTGTTAGTTTTTGTGTTTAAATTGTGGTTGAAGTATTTCAGAGGAAATGCAGAGCCATTGTCAAGATTAATATGTGTGCAGCTGGATAAGCTCAGCTTATCTTATCAAGTATTCCTACACCATGAGTAAAGTGTTAATGACTACAAAGATTAAGCAATTGAAGTACTTGTACCCCTGTGCTGGGAAAAGAATACTTTAAAGCAAGTGCTAATTTTGCTAATTCTACATCTGGCAGCAGTAGTACCCACAGCTAATCCAACTTTGGTCATGCACGTTTGATCAGCCATTGCTCTTGTTTAACTATTCAAATGAATGGATGCTTAACCTTTTATCCTTCTCTCTGGCAATGCTGTTAGTTGTGAACCATAACACTTTCATTGTTGATATGTGATGTATGTCATCTGATGGAACATTTATTTCATAACTTCTGTGACATATACCCCCATGTAATGCATTGAGTTTTCACATCCAGTTGTCACTAAGTTACACATAACTTCTCTTTGACAAAATTGTTACACATACCTTCCTGGCCCATAGGCACATAATATGATACAACACAGCAAAGTTAGAACCATTAGTAACTATGAAATTGCTGCATTCTTTCCATTAGGGTAGTCGATCAATTTAATTGATTTTAATGCAAACTTTGTTCACAGGTTGCTGCAAAAGTGATAGGAGAAGTTCGAGCCGTTATTATTTTTCCACTCATACCATATGGTATCCTTGCGGTGTTTTACATGTTCTGGATTTCAGCTGCTCTCCATTTGTTCAGCTCTGGCCAGGTTGTTCAGAATGATTGCAACTCTAACTGTTGCACATATGATCTCATGGAAAAACGGGTGAACTGTGATCGTTGTTGTGGATATAGCATTCATTACACACCACATATTGGAGTTGCCATCCTTTTTCACCTATTTGGGTGTTATTGGGCTACACAGTTTTTCATAGCATGCTCATCAACAGTGATTGCTGGATCTGTTGCCTCTTATTACTGGGCCCGTGGTGAAACATCTGTAAGTCCCAATGCCTTGCCCATTAAATGAAATGAATAATGCTATTCAGAGGACTCAATGAGGGTTTTATGCAGACAATACAACTAAATTTTTATCATATTGAGCAATATGTAGTCCCACCCTTAGCAGGGCCATAGTTTTCTATTTGACTCAGAAATGGTTACTGATCAGTATAAGGTGTAGCATTATAAATTGTTGAGATATGACTATCATTTTATCAATTTTCAAAATAATATGGTGAAAGATTGGGCCACTGGGGTTAACTAGATTGTTTTGTTAAAGTTTATAATTAGGCTTAACCAAATAGTTGGCCAGTACTTTATTATATAATGAAGATAGTTACAATAGATAAAGGCTAAGATAGCAAGAGAGATAAGATAAGATTCCTAAAAATACTATCCTAATTTATTCATAAACTAAAGATAAACTAATGATAAGATAATGATAAGGATAATCCTTTATCATATCATGTAGAAGTTTATGGTTAGGCTCAACCAAATAGTTGGCCAGCACTTTATTATATAATGAAGATAGTTACAATAGATAATGGCTAAGATAACAAGATAAGATAGATAAGATAAGATTCCTAAAATACTCTCCTAACTTATTCATAAACTAAAGGTAAACTAATGATAAGGAAAATCCTTTATCACCGCCCTTCAAACTGGACGGCGCCATGCATAGTCCAAGTTTGAATCAAACGGATAGAACGTTGTGAGTAGCGGCGAGTAAAGGTATCTTGGAGCACTAACCATGCCTCGCTGGAGGTCTCTACATCCTTCTTTTTACATCGATGACAAAGCTTGTTGAGGCTTTCCTCCATTAAGTGATTGGTTATCTATGCATGGCCAGTCTATTAGATCTGTGCCAACGAGAGTAGTTTAGGTTGGAGTTGATCAAGCCTCGGACGTGTGCGTCTTGGGTGAGGCGATCTTTGATATGGGTGCAGATGTTTATCTAATGATCCACCAAGATCTTGACTCTCAAGCAAGTTCTTCATCTGTGCTATCCATCAAGCCTGAGATTAGAGATGGCTTGCCATTAAGGTTGATAAGTGGAGTTAGGGGAGGCTGTCATCCTAGAGTCGAATGTGGCATTAGCCAATTCAGCTCTGATACTATGTAAAAGTTTATGATTAGGCTCAACCAAATAGGTGGCCAGTACTTTATTATACAATGAAGATAGTTACAATAGATAAAGGCTAAGATAACAAGATAAGATAAAATTCCTAAAATACTATCCTAATTTATTCATAAACTAAAGATAAACTAATGATAAGATAATGATAAGGATAATCCTTTATCATGTTTGTGTCAAGGCAAATTTGCAGCGTCATAATATTAAAGAATGAATTCAGATCAAACTGGCAAACTGCTGGTACTTGTTTGATTGGCTGATTTGAATTTGATTTTCTATTAATTAAACATTTTGATTTTGACATTGACAAAATTCTTTTACATATGTTATTAAATATAATTCATATTTCTCAATGCAGCCAGAAATTCCTTTTATTTCAGTCGGTTCCTCCATGAAGAGGCTTATGTGTTACAGTCTTGGGTCTGTGGCTCTTGGCTCTTTGATTGTATCATTTGTAGAGTCAATCCGCTTTCTGCTTGAATCTATTCGTCGCAAACTAAAAGTCTCCAGTCACGTGCCTGACAGCTGGATTGGCAAGGCTGCATACCAATCTTCTCAATGTTTTCTCAGGTGTATTGACTGGACCATCAAATCAGTGAACCGAAATGCTTACATCATGGTAAATTTTGTTAATCTACCATAAAGCAGATTTTTATGCATGCATCATGTGGATACACATGTGCTTACTATTTTGGTGCAATAATCATTTAACAAATAGGGATATATTAAGGACCAATAGAAGGAAAACCCCATTCTAGTGTACCTTTTGTCTTCTGATCAGCATGTTTGGGAGAGGCTGAATCCCATGTCCCCACCTTGGATTTGTTTCTGTAGAGTATACTTCAAAATAGAGGGCAAAACATTTTTTTTATATGTTGACATGTTAAATATGTTATGCACTTGCATGATTACATTCAATTAAGCTTTTTCTCACTTTTCTCAAGAGCCTTATGGTAATGTCCTTTTGGGGCATTTAAAAATTCGAGAAAGTCCTGGTTAATTGTCATTGAGTTCCCTGAGGTGTGTTCTAGCACAGGTTGCACAGAGAAAATGTGGGTGTAAATTCTGGACAAAATAAAAGAATGATGATAAATAGAGTTGAGGCTTAGTAAAAAATTAACTACTAAGTGGTTAACTTTTCCTATCTTATGCTTGTGCCACCAATCAAAACCAACCCTTCCCTAGGACAATGTCTCCTCCTTTTCTGTTTATTCAATTTTCTTTGAACTTCTTCTGAAAGAAGTCTTATGTTAGAGTTTTTAGTCATTACAATTCACCTGTTGAAGCTTTCATACTTATTTTTACGTCATTCTGCATTTAACTTCTCAGTTATCTGATTGACACCTGCAGATTGCTATAACGGGTAAAAGCTTCTTTAGAGCTTCTGCTATTGCAACAGAATTGATCATGAATAACATCCTACGGATTGGGCATGTCAATGTGATAGGAGATGTTATTTTGTTCCTTGGAAAACTGTGTGTCAGCCTCTCAAGTGCTGTGTTTGCATTCCTCATGTTGGACACACACAAGTACAGATCTGCGCATAACAAGATCTCATCTCCACTTTTGCCTGTTTTGGTATGTTTCTATAATCTAATTAAAAAATTAGAGGATGAAGATCAATTACCGTTTAACCAAAGCATAGAAGATGGTAATTCAATCTTTTGTTGATAAAAGTTATAAAAGGCAGAGTTGGTCGAAATATTTTATTGTTTTCTATAATATGAACTCCAAAGGTTTCAGTTCCAAACAAATGGTTCGTTAGTATTCAGGATTTTCAAATCAACTGATATTGAATCAAAACCATTTTGGTCCTACATTAGCCACTGCATTGCAGCCTACTGCTATTTACTGAACTTGTTTTTCTATTCCCTTAAGAAGGCATAAATCTTTGATTGAAACATTAACCTTATGCATTCAACATTACCATAATGGATAACATGCCTGCTAAAAGGATGAAGAGATGGAAAATAGTTGACCAAAAAAAAGAAAAAAAAAACATACTAATTCACCATTTAATGTTGAACTTTAAATGATTATCAGAAACCTCATGTGGGTTTTGTGTAATGCAGGTTTGCTGGGCTCTCGGATACATTGTTGCAACTCTTTTCTTTGCAGTTGTGGAGATGTCAATCGATACCATCATTCTCTCATTCTGCCAGGATTCTGAAGAGCACCAAGGGGCAGCCCAGTATGCTCCACCCCTTCTCATTGAAACTCTCAGTGACCAAAATGAGATGCAGAGACTTACACAAGGACCCCAATGAATATGTCCATGTATTATTTTGCCGAACAGAACTTCCAGGTTTAGATTTTTGTTAAGGTGCTATGTACAGTGCTGGACAAAGGTTCCCCTTGGTGGGTTGCCTTTGAAGTAATGTGTTTTTTTTTTTTTTTTCCTTCTGACAAATGGGCTATGTTCGGATATCATGTTATGGGCACAAACAGAACAAATTCAATACCCTATTCTACAGTGATAATCTTTCTCAAAACTGCACCTTCTAATGAATTATAAAAGCTTCGAAGTTGTCGCTTATTAGTTGTTAGTTCTCGAGTTTTCTTTTTTCTTTTTAATTTATTTATATCTAGCATTAGCAACCCAATAATTTCGATTTTATTATTTTTTGCTGTGATGGCTTTTTTTAAATTAATATCTGTGCGAGCATTGCACCCAAAAAAAAAAAATATCGTGCGAGCAGCTCTTATTCATCTTTAATTTCTGCAATTGCTAAATCTTCGAGCTGATATTCTTCAAGACTATGAACAGCCAAAAGTCACGACAATGACTATGGAGAATACTGATGTTTGGATAACGCGGCAGGAATGCCTTTGCACTGTTGGAAGTCAGTTTGGGCATTTTCCATTAGGAGTTTTTGCGGTTTGACTTGATTTAGTTCTTAACAATTGTTTTTTTAGGAGTCTTATCGCCTCCAAAATTTACGGAACAATTGGTGGTTTAGTAAATATTTGAGTTCTAGTAACTCGTGATGTAGCCCAAAAAAAAACAAAAAAGAACTGCAACCCAATATAAAAATTGAAATGTGAATATTTTAGAAAACCGATATTACGATGACCAAAAAAAAAAAAAAAGAAAACCGATATTACATATTCTCATATTTACTATACGAAAAACAAATCTCAAATTTATGTTTTTATACAAATTTATTATCTGTACTTTATATATCATTCAATTTAAAGAGTTATAAATCAAAATAATATGAAATTTGCAACAAGTGTATATAAATTCATATAAAATGTATATAAACGGAAAATTCATATAATGCAAAATGAATATAAGATAATATCCTCTAACTTTGTACGAAGTAACAAAAAGAAAGAACTTGTATATTCCTAAATCAGGCTTTGTTTCCACAGGATAACAATAATTTTCAATTGCATTTGACTCTTACTTTTTTATTTTTTTAAGTACACTTGCATTTGACTTTGTTCTACCATGCTGCCGCATTATGCCGGAAGCATATAATGAAGACAACACAAGATCCTTCGGTTCTCTTAAACCCTATTTGAACATAACTCGCACAAGTTTATTTGCACGGTAACTTGGCCATCGGAATAAAGGAACACAACTTTTAACCCTATTTTAGGATTTTTTTTTTTTTTTTTTGGAATGATCAGTTCTTTTCGGCAAAACTCAAGCGCTTCGGATCAATCGTGTCCACTTGGAGGCGTAAAATCCGACCATTGTCCTCCTCAGTCCATTTAATGGAATCCTCCTCCAGCGGCTTAATAATCTGCGGCATAAATAAGTTAGCAATATCCTTAATCTTCACCAATTAGGTTAAACAAACATATCAAAATGTCCCAACAAAGCTTGATCCCTCGAGCAAAAAAATTTTCCACATCAGCCTTCTAAGAAATTAAGGAAGTGTTTGGACTTCGGAGCATGGGCATCCAAAATTTGAATGCTTGAATAAGATGTTTGTGTTTGGTGCTTGGATTTGAGATGATGGTAGGGGTATCTCACATGCCCAATATTCAATCACTCCCTTATTAATTTCTTTTCATTTTTAAAAGTACTCATGTATTCTTATCTAATTATTAATATGTTATTAGTATCAATCAAATAATCATATTATGTTTATTGTTATTATGTTATTAAAAATTCATAATTTAACAACTGTATATAAGAGTAGTTATTTTTTTATTATATATAAAGTAGAAAAGAATATATCTAAAATTAAATTATACGTCTATGATTATTAAGTACAATGAAATACAAACATTATACTAGATATCTAAGATGAATATCAACCTTGAGAATATTACACATCCAACCAAACATGTTATATCTAAGCATTTAACGTGCTTGAACTAAGATATGTGTGCACCAAATGCCACTTACAAATAAAATGTATGAAGAATGACTGAATGACTATAAAATGGGGCAAAAAGTCGGAAGTAGGAAATGATGATAAAGTAATAAATTTTTTTATTTTATTATTCTAGGCATAAGATAAATTGTAGGTTTAAACAATTTTTTTATGTAAATTAAGTTAGTCCCCACACTATCTTTCAGGACTAATTTGTTAATTTACTCTTGTATGTCTTACCAATCTTTTCCTAGCCCCTTTGGTATCTTCATCTCCTGTCCCAACTATGACTCGAAGGTACTTGATTGCTGGAAATGCAAAAATACAAAATCATTTGTACGTACAGTTCGTACACGACAAATAGACGCGTAAACCCGAGGAGTGCCAGGCCATTCTTTTCCGTAATCACATAACATGGACGGAAATAGTTGCCTACCTAGAATGCCAGAGAGAGAAGTTAAATGCAATTTGAGAAGACGAAGGGCTTGCTTTGGCACATATTCGTGCAAGTCAAGAGGTATTTCATCATCATTGGATCCACTGCAGCCAAATTCAAGTAATGCCTTTCAATGAGCCAAGAGAGGAAACGTGTAGTTTTAAAAGGGCAGGGAGGAAGAAACCAGTTTTTACTACTAACTTGGTTTGAAGAATCTTTTGGGCAGATTCTTCATCTGCCTCTCTGGCCTTTCTGTCATGAAAATGTCCCTGTACGTTAAAGAAAATTGTAAACAACCAAATAACATCATTAAAATGGATTACTACTAACTAAAGTGCATCTATGCTGATATATAGCTCTTTGGAACTCGTTAGTTTGAGCTTCAATGGCATATGAAACCCGATTGATTGCCTTGAGTTAGCCTTTATAGAAACACAATCAATTAAAGTATTCAACACCTTGAGGACAAAGAAAAAGACCAATCTGCAACTAAAGAGTCAGCCTAGAGATATCTGTGATTCTATATATAATTGCTCTTTATAACCCTCCAAAAAATGCAATAAAAAAATGTTAACAATTGAAAATTTGATTAAAATCATTATCAGGAAGAAGTTTGAAAATTCCAAAAAAGAAAAAGATAGTCCAGTTCAAACAAGGTCAATGAGCAACCAGGAGTCTGTCTCCCAAAAAAAGGAAAACAAATCACACAACTCATATATACCTTTTCTAGAAGGCTGTCTGCATCACCCTTAACAAATGCATCAACAGCCTGCAAAGCAACTGAGCTAATTAATACTACTTATCAACCACATTCTGTGATTGAAGTATCTGTATACCAATATTTACATAACTAATATGTGTGTCTATGAAACCAGGTCACAGCATTATATACAGAAAAATTCAAAGGTCATGATATCTCCCTCCGAAGTCCCAAACCAGTGCAACACAACTATTGATCCTGACTGGTTTCCAACATGAAGAGGGAAAAAAGGAGGACGGCATCTTACAGCTCTGTAGTATTCTTTCATGGTAATCCAATGTTCCCTCACTGCTTTACGTAGGACCTCATAGCTATTCTCATCATCATCACTCTCTACATTCAAAATAATGTGCCACAGAGCATAAATAACAGAAATAAATGCATTTAAACAGAGTTTGGAAAGTAGAGTCATGTATTGATTTATTGAGCCAGTACAGGAAAGGATTCTTGCATAACAAGATTTGTTCCTGATTTACAGCAATGTGACAGACTCGCACTGCCCAGAGGAAAGAGTAAATTGAGCCAAAATCATGGAAACCCAAACTAAGATCTGTGTATGTGTGAGAAATGTGACTTAAGGGAGACAAGATTCTTTTATGAAATTAAAGGTTCAATCTGTGAAAGTTTCTCAGTTAATTATATCAAAAGTTATGAAATTCTTATATTATTTGGATTTTAAAAAAATGGTAGCCATTGCTAGAAAAAAGACATTGCACTATTGAATTATTATTATTTCTTAAAAACTGTCTGTCACATTAGAGAATGAAAATAATGAAGAAAATCTTACAAGAGCATTCATTTGCTTGTGAAAACAGCTATATGTAGCCTAGTCATAGAAAATGAGCATCAACTACAGAACTATAAGCCTAGATTGTCCCTATATATTCATCAACTTCTTCACAAATAATCTTTGGGATAATCACTTATTACACTCAATTTTGGTAAAGGCACAAAGCATATGTCTTGCACATACCTTCCTTAACAATTTGTGATTCTACAACAGTAGTCTGTTGAACTGTTGTGGTATCTTCTGGAAGTCCCACAACAGGCCTACAGTATGGTGCCCTCACTGAACGCTTACGATTTGGCACTTCTTCCGACCTTCGTTGAAAACTAAATAATGATTCCAGAAGTTCTCTCTGGACACCAACTCTATCTTTGTCTCTTTTTGGTGAATCAGTTGAATTGCATACTACAGTTCCAGCTTCCTCACTGCACAGAGCATCCACATAAATTGATGTATTTATCTGAAAATGAAAGAGATGAAAGCAGAATGCAGTTACATAAGATGAAACAGTAAGCAACACAAATGACAACACCTGTATGCACAGTCTACATCTGGATGCTGATCTCTTGACTGTCCCAAAAAAAAAAAAACGTGAGAAGAAAACCGCATAAGGATACTAGAATGAATATTTATATTAAAAGGCATATCAAAGTTCAAGTTGTACAAAATCATCAATGAGCATAATGTGTTCATACTGGAAGGTTTATGCTCCAAATAAGAACCTACAATTGATTTCAAAGAGGATTAAAAGCATTAACAACAGAATAACTAAGCATGAATGAGCCATTTCTTGTACCACACACAGCTTTAAAAGGGTTCATGGGAGTTGCAACCTAGTCCCATACTTCAACAGTTTTGCATCAAATGCCTGCTCAAAATAATTACACTTGAGGGCCCTGTTTCCTTGACTAAGCAAAACCCTTATACTTGCACAAAAAACGGCACCTCATTGAGGGCTATGTTCTTAATATCTTTAAGTCTGACATTCTGCATTAAAAATATCCAGAAGGTTTTATAACAGGTTACAGTATCACTATATAATTTTGCCTCAGTTTTACAAGATATAAGTATGTAAGCAATAGCATGTTAATTGATAAAATAAGAAACGACAAACAGCTGATTTGTATCCGTTTTTTTTTTTTTTTTTCTATTTCTGATTATAAGATTACAGTGTTGAGCAGATTTCAGATTTGTCATGGTTTTCCTTCCTTATCGTTAAACCTCTATAAGTACTTTTTCTATAACCACACTATATGACAAACTATCAAGATTTGATGATACCAATAGTGAAGTATTCAGATAAACAAGTTCCTACAATGACATCAAAGCACCTGTGGAATAGCAGATGTAGGCTCAATACATATATTGTTGTATAAAACAAAATCACTAGTTGTGAGACCAGTGCAGGAACAACTATTATCACAATCAAAATAAACAAACCATACAATTATCGAATACTTTGCAACTGATTTGAACATATATTTTAGCTGAAACCTTACATTTTCACCAGCCAGACCCTGAACATCATCGCATTTCTCCAAAGTGGAAGCTGATATGTCAAGCAGCTCCTCCGTTGTCTGCATAATGACTCAAAATCAATTCTTGTACATAATTGGATATATATTTAAAGAAAAATATTTAGGTAACTACAACCATGATAGAGCTTGTGAGAAAGAAAAGTGATGTAAATACTCATACGTTAATAATGACATTTGATTCATCTTCTGACCAACCAAAGATAGAACATAGAATTTGGACCTAGGATTTCTATATATAGCTATTGCTTGATGAAATAAATTTTGGTTAAAAAGAATGACAATCCATGGCCATGTAATAGCCACTTAGCCAGTAATATCTCTCCATCGTTTCACTTTCACTCGCATACTCTTATAACTACATCACAATCTGCCATTTATTAACCAATCAAGCCCCAAATTTATCACTGACTCATTGCAGTGTCTATCAACCTTACATTGCTGTGAGAATTGCCACTTACTTTATTCAGATCAGTCGTGGCCAAAATGATACATAACCAGAGACATATGTTGCCACTCATTCAGTCCAGAAATTATTTCCTTTGCACATCATATTTTATCAATGTAACCCAAAGGCTAACTGACTTGTAGAAAATATGTTGGTGTATTTGTACTTCAAAGTGATGCACAAACAAAAAAGATAACAATTTTGTGGGTTGTTTTTATGTTACTTATTTGGTTGCCAACAGTATAAACAATGCTAAATATTTTACCTTATTGATTAGACACACACTTTCCGTTAAGAAGTTTATGCTCTTTGGAATAAATGCTAACTAGTGACGGTTTATGTAGCAAGGAAACCATGACCATCATTACAAATATGGTACTTATATGTCTAATCTGTTAGGCCCAAAAGTAGTAACACTACTAAATTTTCAAAAATGCAAATAGGTAAAAGTAATTGTACCTTGTGCACATCATATCCACAGAGGCCTGCAAATGCAAGGGATCACCTTATCAAGCACATTGTCAAAAAGAATATTATCTAAAGTATTAATATGATAAACATGAATGAAAAATTTCCCCCTCAAATGTTAAAAACTAACATTGAAACTATTAGTATAATTCATAACAATACACAATATTCTGAAACTCTAGCATGGGAATTCTATAACTAACAGCAGACAGTCCCAAGAGCAAGCCATAAATGGATTTAGCATTAAAGCTCACAAGTGAAGCATTAAGAAATGCACCTTGAGGCCAACGCAGGTTGGCTCAACCGGTTGAAGGGATCCGGGTAAGATTTTGCATCCCAATGTGCAACAGTTCAAATCCCCCCTTTGACTAGTAGTCCCACTTGGTGGCTATCCTTCCCCAGAAAGATCCCCTAGCATCCAGGGCTAGTTGAGTATCTTCCTTTCAAGGATTAAAAATCTTTGAAGGTAATCTCCTAGGTGGGCCTCTACTTGTCCCTCTGGGATCCCAAGCATGCCACTAACCCCCTGACCAGTAATCTTGGAGTAACCTATCCTTACTGTCATATTTGTGATTAAAAAAAAGAAAAAGGAAAAGCAACTTGAGACTGGAAATTTAAAATGCCTAGTTTATCAGATCTATTACTGCAAATTGATCAACTATCATGTTTACCATCATAAAAAAAAGATGATGAATGCCATCTCTTAACATAACCCAGCACTAATATTGGGTACACACGTGTTAGGAAAATATTATAACCCCTTTTTCTAAATCCTTTACCCCTTTTTCAAATAGAATTAGTCTGATAGCAATAAACACTCAACTCATTAAAGAGGTGGAAAATTTTACCTAGAACTTCATGTATCTTATTCTTGTCAAATTCAAAGCCATGTCCAAGTATCTTAAAGAGAAAGTCAACAAGATCATCTCTCATGGTGCCCTTTACTACTGTAGTACTCAGAGAAGGGTTGTCACCCCATATCTCTGATGCAGGAAACTCCTTTGCATCTAACTTCAAGGGTTTGTTTACTTCTTGATATGGTTTTGTCAATGTCTTGGTTTGTCTGCAGTCTCTTCCAACAACACCAGAAACAGTACCCATTGATGCAGGATGAACTTTTGATTTTACTGCTTTGGAACTTCTTTGCCCATGAAAAGACTTTGGGGGTTCACTTGCAGATGACATCTCAGCAGGCTCTGCACTTTCGCCTGGTACAGATGACAGGTTTATTGGCTCACTTGCACCCTTGAACTTATCATTAGGCGCAGGAATAGCAAGATTCCCTGCAGTTTCATGAGATGCACAAAGAATTTCAGCAGCCAAATCCACATTGTGATTTGCCTCCCAATAGGCATTTGCTATGTCCTCCAAAGTAAATGTAGAACCAAAGGTTTCAAGCAACCCCCTCAAGTCCCTTTCTTCAATGACGGAGTCTGCTTGCATCATCATTTATTCTTCTCAACACAAGAGAAAGAAAATAAAGTTAGTTGTTTCAAGAACAGCATGAGCAGCAGGAAATACACTGCAAGCAGGTTTGATCATTCAATGAAGTCGAAGTTTCAGACCACATCATGACTATTACAGTATTAGAAAGGCAATCAAATTCATAAAGAGAAGCTTTTCCAAGAAAATTGTGCTCACTGTGAATAAAAAAAATTCGTTTATTCAAGTGCTCCTTACTCAAGCCTTGTTCTTCAAGTGACTCATACAAAATTGAAGATGTTTTGAAAAGTGATAAATGAAAATATCTAGAAAACAATGCGAATCATGAACATCCTTCTAACACTAACAATTTGGGGATCACATTGACACGTATACAGTTAAAGTAAGTCAACAGCTAATCCTAGGAGTCTAGCACACATTCATCAAACTTTCTTACTTCACTTTTCCTTTATTGTCTCAGCAACCAAACAAGCGTACCGACGAATGCGAGCTCATAGCAAAAGAAAAATCGAAGATGTTTTCAACGGTGAGAAAATGTAAATATCTAGAAGACAATGCCAATCATGAACATCCTTCCGACACCAACAATTTGGAGGATCACATTCACATTAAAGTAAGTCAACTGCTAAGTCAATGTAACAGCGATCGAAAGCTCTTCGAGACCTGAAAAGCGACGATGATCAAGACGATCGACGACGACGGAAAAAAAAATAGCAGAGATTGCGAAGCGAATCGGAGAATGTGAGGGATTGGAGGCAGCAAGCTTTGGCCGAAATGAGAGAAAAAGAGAGTCACAGTCACAGTGTCTGCCTCTGGAGCTTCATGCTTTCTGCGGAAGAAAACGAAGCGACAGAAACTACTGAAATGGAAGGAAAACAAAACAAAAAAGACAAAAAAGAAAAAAAACGAAGAGCTCATGATGCATGTGATGTGAGCTTGTGAGGCATGTATGCACACGAATTTAGAGGTGATTCAAATGAATGAACACTGCACTGATTTTTTTTCTTTTTTTTTTATTTTTTGGTAAAGCAAAATCGAAACGAACTTTAGCATGGTCGCGGACTCGCGGCGGTGTGGAGGCTCCTCCTCTTCAACGTGCCACTGCCACTCACTGTCACTTTCCCAAACAAACAATCGAAAAAATGAAAGGTGGCTCCTCCGCGCGCGCTTGGCGTACACGGTCGTTAGCAATTTATCATTACGAAATACGAATAGAGTGAATATGATACTTGAAAAAAAAAATAAGGTAAAGGAAATGTATAATAAAGGAATAAAGAAGAAGAAGTTGAACTAAATTATTAGAAGATTCTAAAAACAAAACGTAGCATATGAAATTAGGAGGCTTTCATACTACTTCTAATTAGCAATATTGAATTTTAGGTTTTTCATCTAATATTCAAGATTTTTTTAATGTAGATATAGTCAATATAATTTATATAAACTTATTAAGTTAAATTAAATATTTAATCTGTATAATTTATATTTATTGTTAATTTTATTTCTATAATTTTTTTTAAAATAAATTATCATAATTCTAAATATTTTTAATTAATTTTTTTTATTAAATTGTACATATATGACAAAACAAATATTAATGTGAATGAATGCTAACGTGACCAATTTTTATTTGTCACGTATGTACAAATAACACCAAGTAATAAAAAATGATCAAATTAAAAATAATTAGAATTATGAATGCTCGTTTGAAAAAAAAAAATTATAAAGATGAAATTAAAAATAAGTATAAATTATAAAGATAAAAATAAAATTTAACCAATATATTATATCAAGTAAACTAAACTTAAACTTAAGAAAAAATTATATGAAACTAAATAATTGTATTTATTTACAAATAAAAGACTCAGTATTTAAGTATAATATATCTACAATTGAGTATAATGATGTAATTTAGAATATTTTTCTCTTTTTTTGCCATTTCAAATTCAACTTTAGTCCAATATATATAAATACAATCACATGTGCATGTAAATAGAAAAGGTTTTATCTTTCAGTATATTTTTATTGTTTAAATATAAGTTGGCCTTCTTATTGCTTGGGATCTTTGTTATAAGTCAATTAATTATGAATATGATTTTTTGAAAGCTTGTCGTCTAGTGCTTATGCGTCTCCCTAAAATTTTATGCTTATCTTTCAATCATTGCTGATATTCAATCATTGATAGACTCTGATTGGGAAATATTAATATTACTCATCATGTTCTTTGAGAAGTAAATCATTGTACTGATTATTTAGCCAACTTAAAATGTTATTAGTGATGATAAACTTACTATTTAGAACTCTTCTCCCTGGTAGTATTGCTTTGTCTGCTCCTAGCTGATGCATTGGGAGTCTTTTCTATAAATCTTACTTGTTTTGTTTTTTCTTTCTTTCCAATATACTAAATATATATATATATATATATATATATATATATATATATAAAGTTGGCCTTTACAACTATTTTACTCTGAAATCTATACCAAAAAGAAATAATCATGAAAACACAACCCACCAAAAACACAATAAAATTTCTAAAAGTTAAGGTTAAGAAATATGATACAATTATTAAATATATAAAATAATATCACCGTCAAACAAAATGCAGCAATGTATCCAATCTTAATATGACTCTGATTCGATTCCTTAACATAAAGTGACATTTTTATATGTAGATTTTTATATAAAAAATATATTAATATAAGTTTACATAATATAAATTTAATAATACATAAAAGAAAAAGACAACTAATACAAAAAAACATCAGAAAAAGGAGGATATGTTACAATGGTGCACAAATAGAGAAAATTTTTTTTGCCAAATATAATAATACATGATACAAAGAGGAAAACACATTAGCATCTTTCAATTATCAATATTTTAGTTACCTGAATTGGGAGGACGTCTTAATTTAAGGTTATGATAGATTTTCAAGTTCAATAAATACTTACAGGAGATATACAAATAATTTAAATAAGTGACAAAAATCAAACTTGCGATTATTAAATTATGAACTTATCTACTTATCACTTGACCCATCCTCTTGGTGGTATAATAATCACTCAAACTTTGAATCTTAATATTTTTTTATTATCTTAATTATATAAAACTAGGATTGGCTTGGAAGGTAAAACAGGAAACTTGGCGCCTTAGGCTCCTAGTCAGTCCATTCAAAATTCAATGTATCAGGTTAAAATTAAGAAAATCAATTGGTTTGAATCAAGGTAACATTGGTTATCTATCAATACAAAAGTGTTGACCAATTTTATAATTTTATTTTAAGAAAATTGTTTGGCATTTTTTCGATCGGATTAGCAATTAAATGATAATCCATTTGTTTTAGATTTTCAAAAATGTTAGCGTTCTTCAAAAGTAGCTTTTAACCTCTTTTTGCAGAGCAAACGTTTGCGTTCAACAAATGCTAAAACAAATAGAAGGCGAGTAAATCAACTTTTTCACAAATTCTATTTCAACTCAATGATCTTTATAATACACTTTTTCTTCATATGGATTTAAAGTCTTAATTAAAATAGAAAGAGTTTAAACTTGATTTTTCATATTTAGAAAAAAATAATCGCACAAGACGATACACTACAAAAATAGCACATATATCACACTATCGAGATTATCAATTACCATTGACAGGTATGATTAGTCTCGCAACCTATCCAAATGAACGAGCATGGTTAGATTTACAAAATACATGTGAAGACTCAATAGGATAGTAGAAATTTTGAAACCTAAGGTATATTCAAACACAAGGAGTTCAATAAGAGAGATATGAGAAAAAAAAATTGAACAAATAAAATACTTGAGACAATAAAAAAAGGGTGCATGATTTTCAAATTCTAATTCAAATTGCAATTGGCGAAATCACATATATAAGCAGGTTTATGAAATTGAGACTAAGAGAAAGATAGAAAGAAATTAAGTAATTTGATTACTTTGGTGGCATACAATTATCAAATTCATAGGTTAGGAATACAGAGGCATCAAAAGGAGAAGAAAATACGAACCTGGAGATGAAGGAAAAAGGCTTCAAAATCTTGTGCTTTGATGCTCAAGCTTTCCATTGTAGGAGCCCTTTTATGGTGAAGTTCACTCCTGTTCCAAGCGAGAAAATGAAAAAAAAATAAAATAAAATAAAATCTAAGATTATTAATATTATCAAACTTATAATTTTAAAATTACTGTCGTGTTTTCATTTATGTCTTTTCCGAAATCCAAAATTTTGAGAATAAAAAAATAGGGAGTTTCCTTTAGGTAATTCTGTATTTAATTTTAGCCCATTTTCAGAAATATTTTTAAAAAATATATTTTCATAAAATTCAACTAAATATAGTTTCAAACCCTTTCTATTTTTCAATGAAAATTAAATAAACTTTGATATTAGAGAGATTTCTTCGACCATTTAATTCAAATTTATTTATTGATTCTTCTAATATGCGTTGAATTCTCACCCTTTGAAGTCAATATTTTTTAAAAAAAATTATTATATTTTGCTTATTTATTCATATATTACCATAATAATTATATTGTGAGTATTAAATATATGTTTGTCTATGTGAAACTAATTTTTGACATTTGTCACTCATGCATATAAATAGAGTTGGGATTACTCATAAGTATTAAATATATGTTTGTGGACCAACACGTTTAACCCGTAACTCATAAGAATTAGGACTATTTATATGACAAGTTTATTTAAATGCAAATCATAAAATCTGGTCCGTTTAACTCGTAGGTTAAGCGGGTTGGTTGATCCAACTCACGGGCCAACATGCAGTCTATTGATCCAACTCACGGGCCAACATGTAGTCTATTTATTTTATATTTTCTTGTCTTTTTTTATTATTTCTTAATTATGTTATTTAATTTCTTCTATATCTATTTATTTTAAAGATTTAATTAAAAATAATCAAATTATATAACTTGAAATAAGATATATCATTAGAAATATTTAAAAAAATATAAAAAATAAAACTAATGAGTTAACGGCCTATTAATCTATAAGTTAAGAGTATTAAATTAAAATAACATAAAATATTAATTATTTTAATAAACCGATCAATCTGGTCTAATTCATTTAAAATAGTCCCGTCACATGATAGGTTAACTTATTATCCACTTCTACATATCAAATACAAAATTTTGAGTTGTTACTTTTTTTTTTATAAGGAAAATGTTACGTAACGTAAAAGTTACTTTGCTCCAGAGCCAAGAGAACCCGAAAAAACATTAAATGAGGTAGAGGGTAACACTCGCTTTGCTTGTTTTTATTCGGGCTCTCACGAAGTAAGCCATCTGTGGGCTATCTAACATTGTTTCTTTTATAAAGTAAGGAGTACAGCTTATGTGTCCATACAAGAAAAAAATACTCTTACATATCCTTTCCATTTTTACTATATGGGTCAGTTTGTTATGAAAATAGAAATGTGTATATAAATTTTATTTATAAAATTTTTATCCTCATTTTTATTCTTATATTAAACATATATTATATATTACATTTTCTCATATCTCCATACTCTCTTCTCTCTTATTGTCCCATTTAACTATTTCAAATCTTTGTTTATCTTTCAATTCAGTTTCCTTCATCACATCAATAATGTCAAGCTTTTTTTTTCCTTCATTTTTAAAAATTATATTTTTAATAATATTTTTTTTATGTATCAACTAAGAGTATCTTATAAGATTCAGGTCATTTGAATCATTTCATAAATTTAATCTTTTCAGATCAGGAATAAAAATGACGTGTCATTCTCTATAAGATACGATTTCTATAAATCGAATTGCAATTCTTATACTTAAGAATGTAATTCACTTTTACTACATTAATATATATATTTCAAATATATACTTTTTTTATTATGTGAAATAATTTTTGTATAAATTATAATAGATTTAACTCCTCTAAAGTAAGGAAAAGTGAGAATTATTAACTATTAATAAGAAAATCAAAGAAGTAGATTTAACAATTTCATAGTTTGTTATACATGTGTATGTATTTTATCATGATCTCAATTGTTAATTTTCTCATTAACCATTAATATTCCTTATTTTATTTTTTAAAATAAATCTAAGTGAGGAGCTAAATCTGATTATGATAATTATTTAAATAAAAATAAAAAATATTAAATATATAATTTAAGGCTTTTTTTTTTTGCATGAAAAATTTAAGAAGTGAATAGGTTGTTCAATAATTATGACATGACATACTAAAGTTAATAGATAATTACCAATGAAAAATGACCAACAAGAATCAAATTTGAAACATTTGCATTAAAACTGCTTAGTCATGTCAATTGAGTTAACTTTGATTAATTACAATTCAATGTAATTAAACTCTTACCAAATTGAGATTATCAAGACGATAATTTCCTTTTTGGGTCTTTTGTAGGCATAATCACATGAAAGTTGAGACCTAGTAATACATGGAAGAAACATAGAAGTGTGAAACTTGAAAACACTTATACACGGCTTGATTTTGAAACCTAAGCTATATAAGAGCTCATGAAATTCGATAACAGATACAAAATAAAAAGAAAAGCAAGGATGAAAATACTTGGAAGGATTAATAGAAGTATATATTAAATATTTATTATCTATTATACTTGTCTTCGATTTTCAAAACATTAATTTAAACTCATAAAAAAATTTTAAAATTTGATTATAAGTGATCGACAGTATAAATTTTTTTATAATATCATTTATTTATATATTACTATACCATTAAAAGAATTTTAATTATGAGAATAATATTTATTTATTTTTTAAATTTATCAACACACAATTAAATAATAATAAATTAAAATTAAATTGTTTTTTAGTTTAAAAAAAATAAAAAAAAAAAACCAAGTGCTAACAGGGCCTAGCCCAAATCCGACATAAACTTTGTTGCACTGCGCCAGGCACCAACCACCGCAAAGAGGGTCCTCTCTCGGTATCTCTAACCGTCGAAGCGGTGACCAAGCTTACAATCCTATTAGTTTCAGTGAAGTCCCCGTTGAGGTACTCTCTTCTCCCCTTTTCTCAATTCATTGATTGAGGGTTTGAAATGATTCAAAATGAAATGGGTCTTTTAGATTTTGTCTTATAAATTCAGTTTACTGCTGGGAATGTTGTTGGGTCTCCACTCTCCACTATTAATTTGGTTTCTGTTCAACTGTATTTTGATTTCGTTGAGTTTAAGGTAAAGGGGTTGGTTTTCAATTTGGCCATTTCTATTTTGTTGGAGTTGATCAGTGGAGGTGATTGTGAAGAGGGATTTCTGTAGTTGAATCTTTGACTTGTCTCTCTTACCACAAGTGTTTGCGACAAGAAAATTTCTTGCAACCGCGCCTTCGTATGCTCCTTTCCAAATGCTGTTGTTGATGCTATGCTGTTCAATGAAACTGTTTTGGTTGCATTTGGTATTCAGCAATTATTGGCCTTTGCATATATCCTCCTCCTCCTCCTTATTGTTTCTTGTTATAATGTTTTCCAGTACATTTTATTTGCCATTACGAGTGTTGAAATTTGGATATCGTAGCAATTTGCAAATCTTCCTTTCACTAAGTGATATTTATTGTACCGTGTATCCCATTAGTGGTGAATGGATCTTATTTGATATCCAAATTACGTAACTTTTTCTCTACTTTGTTGAAATTTTGTATTTTTCTTTGCTGTGGCTAAAGATGATTGATCACCCATTCTTCCATTGTGGTTACATTCTCTGGTACTTACTTTTATTCGTCAAGTTAATAGTGGCAGTGCTTTATCCTGAAGGCAAAAGCTTACATATTTGTTCTCTTTTCTGAAGATTTAATTTGCTAATCATATAGATTGTATCCGAAGTAAGCATGAAAATCTAATATGTTATTTTATTTGTATAACTGAAAAACCAAATATGATAAGAACACTCTTAACCATGATACCCGATTTTTTTATTTTTTTATTATTATTGTTATTTTTTGCCTGTGTTGAATGGAAGGAGTACTGATTTGAGAGGTCAACAAATTCTGCTTGTTTCACTTTGGCTAAGCTTGTATATAAACTTCCACATCTTATAGTTAGGTTTCTGCCCTTTACTACATGCCAACGTTTTATTGGTCAGGTTTAATATTTGGGAATTATTTATGCTTAAAGCTGTTATATAATTCAGTTAGTAAGCCATGGGAACCAGAGGAGTGATCAAGGATAAGTGGTCCATGAGAGTTCTTTGGGTTTGTACTATCGGAAGCGCTATCAGTAAGCATTCTTGACCTTTTTTCAATGCATTCTTCTGTGAACTGTAACTTGCTGTGTTCTGCCTTATCCTTTTTTTTCTCAGCAAACTTTGTTCAATTATAGTCTTATGTTTCTTCTTCTTATTGATGACTATACTTGTCTAGGCCTGTATATGGTTGCTGTAGAAAGACAAGCAAAGAACAGGGAGAGAATGCTGGCCGAAGGTTTGAAGGCCATGGAATCCGGGGAAAGTAACGGGGAAGATGTTTAAACTGTGTTACACTTTGAGTTTATGAAGATCTGTAGTAACATAGCAGATAAGGTTTCTGCATTTATTTCCTTTCTGAGTTCATCTTTTTGTCCATTTGCTACCAAGATAATTTCTGTAAGTAGTGGGAGTTTCCAGCGGGAAAATAATCAAGTAGAAATTCATTTCAAATGTGTTATTGGAAAGGACTGAAATTTTAAGTAAATAAACTTGTTTGGATACCTTTGAAAGATTCTTTCAAGTTGTAGGTATTCTTTCATGATTTTTGTGATGCCTACTGAAAACGGTTTCCCATGTCCACAATGATGGGGGCTTGTGCCACCAGACTCGGGGGGGTCTTGTAACAGTTTCAGTTTCAGTTTGGATTTGCAGTTTTGCGGAATTTGGAAGTAGAAAGAGTAGAACATACCAGCTAATCACTACTTACATTTTGACCGTAGTCTCACAACAGTCAGATATTGAACTGCACCATATGGATATGAGGGTTCCACAGGCAGGTTCAAACTTCAAAGCTCAACACGGCTAACTCATTTTCTTTGGCTTCTATTCAAGTTTAATTTACGATATATTTCTAAAACAAGAAGGTTAAATTTACACTAAATGCTTTATATACTTGATCCATACTCCAAAGTTACAACATGGTATGAAGAGACACAGATGTCGCCCCAACCCACACCCACATAAATTAGTAATGGCGAACAGCATTGTTAAGATCCAGGGACCTGATCTTTGACCCTCCAAATTAGATTTTTAGTGTTTTAAAAGGGAACCAGAAGTAGTAACCTTATAACTTCTGAAAATCATACAGAAGCCATCTTTATCAATGTACCATATAACTTGTTTCCTCTTCTTCATTGACATCATTTTCTTTCATTGCTCATTATCTTCCACTTGGCATAGAAAAGGATCTTGACATTGCTTCTGTTCTAATACTGAATGGCACTGATGAAGAAATTGAAGCAGAGGGTCGAAGGAGGGGTGTAACAGCCCTACTTGAAGCTTCATTTGCAATGGGTGAAGGGGTAGCTGTAACAGTTGTTACTGGTTGTAATTCTACTCCAGTGCCCGTGGCAGTTTCAGGGGCATCAATTAATCGATCAGCTTCTTCAATAGACAGCACCGTGCTTGTGTCAGTATGAATGGTGGAATCATCGGTGAACATACCGTGCCTTCTCTTTCTCCTAGCTGCCTTCCCCCACCCATGAATTGTCTCCCTTATCCTCTGTGGAATTAATGCAGCCTTATAGTTTGTTCCCATCTGAAATAAACATAGGAAAGCTGTTATTGCATGAGACATGAAAGTTGGCATATATCCTTCACTATCATGATTAACTTGATGCAACTCCATTTATCGACACAGATTATTCTAAAGAATGGAAGCCATCTATAATCAGAATCTTGTGCGGTGAACAAATATTTTTAGTAGTAGTCATGTCTAAATGCAGCCCAGACATTTAGGTATGCCATTCATTAGACTCAAGAGTTGAGACTTCAAAAACTAAAAACATGTCATGTAATCAGATCTAGCGAAAAGAAGCTTGATCATTCAGGAAAGGGAAAGTTGCTCATTCAAGTAAACTTAT
The DNA here is from genome assembly GCA_019955255.1 of Castanospermum australe. Classification (NCBI taxonomy): domain Eukaryota; kingdom Viridiplantae; phylum Streptophyta; class Magnoliopsida; order Fabales; family Fabaceae; genus Castanospermum; species Castanospermum australe. Next base: position 78,905 of record NSJW01000742.1, read on the forward strand.
CTTTCCTTTTTTACAACCTAGGTCCTGGAAAATAACTTCAGTCATTTGCATATGATATTACCTGTGTAACAAGTGCATAGAGTGGCAAGGTGCTGTAGCTGCAGAGAAACTGTCCTGCAAACCTACAAAGTTGAACACAAAAGATAAAGGCAAATGGTTGATTTAACATCCCAAATAGTTAAACTTAACGCTGTCATAATTTCTGCATACCCCAAGATTAGCCGTATATACACGAGGAGATGATTCATAATAAAGCAGGAATCGTACCCGAACTGCCACTGCAGTAAAAAAAGACATTTTAGTCAAGTGCAGAAATTAAAAGTTGCAGGGGGAATAAATCTTTATCTTTTCCCCGTGGTTCATTATCTTGTTCCATGGAGTTATTTATCATATCTAAGTTAAATTTGAAAAAGTATCCATCGTACTTAGCACACCAAAAAAAAAAAAAAAACAGGTAGCCATTGTTAACGAAAAATAAGTTAAAAAATTCTATACGGAGATAATGACTCCTCATCACAGATATATAGTAGTATCTTATTTCATTTGAACTTCCTAATACAGTTTCTCCCTTTAAATTTTTGTATCATTTGTCTTTGAACAATATATCTCTTTTCCACAATTCAAGATTCAGTTAAAACTTAAAAATATTATCACTATTACTCCAAGGTCTAATTCTACATCTTAACAGAGATAAGGAAGTACCCAGAACCAAAAGAACGAAGCCAATTCAAATGCATTCTGCAAAGAAAACCAGTAAGCATGCATCAGATGTTGGTAACAAAATAACAATTTTCGGTAAGAATACAATTGCACAAGATGAAGACGAACCATTTCCAACCTGGAAGAGAATGAAATGGATCAAGGACAGCAATAGTTCAGGCTTATTAAACCAGAAAAGTTCATCACGAGGCCTCAACTTTGCTCCTGAGAAGAAACCAGTGATTCCAACATTCTCCAATGCCAAGGTTGCAATAACATGCTGAAGCTTTGTTCCCACCAATAGAACAAGCTGTGCATGAACACATAGAAGAAATAAAATGACAGAGTCAAATAGAAAATATGGCCATCTAAGAATTTCAAGACAAGGCAAGGTTTTAGAAAATTTTCTACTGTAATTCCCTAGACTATAGCCAAGGAACTAAATAACTTATCAAGACAGCGTATCAGATGAAACAGAAATGTATCAGATACATAATGGAAATATTGTGGATAAGAAAAACTTTTTAGGAATGATTCAAGAAAATTAAATACAACTTATTTGTATAAATAATTACTAATAGTTAATGATTAATGAAACAAACATAATGATTGTAAACTTATATAAAATAGGATATTAAAATATCAATGAGTTTTATAATTTATTCATCTATTTTATTTTGTATATAGAAAGAGAGACCATTTCAGTAACTAAGGCCATTTTTATGCAGGTTCATCAACAAGCATTCTGTTCTTATCAAACTCCATAGAAAAACCCACCAACTACCAGGCACAGATCCAACCCCATCTAAATGATTCAGGAAAAAAAGTTAAAAAAAATCAGATTATCTGCACAAGCATTTGACCAAAGGCAAAGGGTTAAGATTACATTTCTACTTAGTCACTCATTCAGATTCAAATCCAATTCAAATTTGAACAGGAGGGGCAATAAGGTTCATCACTTGGGGTATCACGGCAAGGTTCTTCCTGAAGCTTTGAAAGTTTGAAGTAAACAGTGGAGAAATCTTCTATTTTGATTCAACATCTCTCTCTGAAATGGGCTAGAGTTCTTAGGTGACCGCAACAGTCAACAAATCAAGCTAAGATATGAAAGGTTGCCATGATCAGATGAGTAATTGTTTTGAAATTTGGTGAAATTGGACTTCGGCCTCATAAGCATTCGACTGAAACAGCAGGATACTCTATCTGTTTCCCTCAATACACACCAATCCTTAACTGTATCATTAATAGCTCAGTGTTTCACACTTTGGTCTCCAGTGAAACCAAAATGTTTGTACCATATCGACCAATATGAGACAATATTTTGTTCATTGACTATAGCACATGCATTTAATGTAATATATGCAAACTTCTTATACCACTGCCTTATCAAGTCATCAATAACACATGACCACAAAATGCCATGGAAAAGGAAAATGAAATGGATACATATCAATAAGAAAAAGAATGAAATACAACTAAAAGAAAGGAAGGAAATAACAATGGTAACTTACAGTAATAGGAATGAGAGCTATCCAGAAATAGAGATTAGATCCTGTTTTAAACCAATGGAAAAACACTAATTGTAAGCTTGGAGAGCATGCAAAACCAAGTATGATCTAACCATTATGTTTCAGGTAATCTTACAGAGAAAAGGAAGTGAAGTGGAAGCTTTTGCCTAAAGAAATATCCGTAGGAGGGAGATTTTTTTGGGACAGGGCGGAGGGAGAGGGGGGGGGGGGGGATGGGGGCAAGTATATTGTTATCAAGGAAAAAGATAATAGACTACATTTCACCCAGCTTTCTCACAATAGGCTATACCTTTAATGTTGAAAAGCATGAAAGCAACAACAAATCCCCATAATGGGCCACTGCAAGAGATTTTGCAAACAGACAGTATTAGCTTTCAACTTCTTCATGAGAATCAATTTGTGAAAACAAAAGCAGTAACATTATAAAAAGCAAAATAGTGTCCCAGATGCTTAAATTAAGACAAGGATTTAATTTTAATCAACTGTCAGTAAAAAAATTTTTTACATTATCATCAAATCATGTATTCCCACATCATTAAAAGAGTTTGACTTTTTAGGTAGTTGTTATCATAGTTAAACTTTTGATAATGTGGTAACACATGATTGGATGATAGTGTAAAATGCAGTGGATCAAAATTAAACTCTTTAGACAATATACATTCTTTCCTCCTTAAAATGATTATTTGCTATGAATGCGGAATAGAAAAGTGGAACTACCTCTTAAAACACTAAATGTAAATGAATTGATGTTGATTGTTCAACACACTGGTCACCTTGGAAATTAAGATCATGCACAATATATAAAAGTGCACAAGAGATCTTATTATGCTGGATGAACAGAAATAGACTTCCCAAAGAGATAGTCAGGGACTCATGAAGCTGCAATAATAGTAACTTCTGAATCTCAACTATTACTAACCTCACACCAACTATCGTTTGGAATTCCTCTTCCATAGATCGAACCATGTAGCTGTGAAAATCATATTTTAATGTGAGGTTGTGGTTCTGCAATGATTAAGGAAAACAGATTGAGTAAACATTCACAAAGTAGTGGTACATACATACTACAAAGTACAGTAAAACCTAACATACAAGTACCATGGTGGATTGTTACAGATGACAATTCAATCAAAGAAGAAACTTAAAATCAGAAAGAAGTAAGCTGATATTAAACATTCATGACGTATCTCCCTTTTAAATAAGCATATTTCAGTTTCCCCAAAGAACTTAGAACAGGGGGACTTTTTGAAGAAAGGATAAAGTTTGTAGGTCTTAGTTAGCTCATGCATCTTATCATATGGTGACACAACTGTTTAAATAACATATTAGCAATATGTTAGAGAAGATAAAAAGAGAATTAAGAATGAGAATGACTAACACACTCCTGTTACTCTCCCTGTCTCTATATTTATATGAAAAGATAAGTACAAGAAAGATAGGCCCAACCCAATAACATAAAATAATAATAAATAATAGTCCAATTCTTATTCTCTAATACTCCCCCTCAAGCTGGAGCATAGATGTTAATCATGTCCAGTTTGTTACAAATATAATCTATTCTATTCTTATTAGGAGCATTAGTGAAGATATCCGCGAGTTGTTCTCCAGTCCGCACATGTCCAGTGACAACAAGCCCCTCTTGAATCTTTTCACGCACAAAAATGACAATCAGCCTCAATATGCTTTGTTCTTTCATGAAAACTGGGTTTGATGCAATGTGAATAGCAGCTTGATTATCAAAATACAGCTTGATAGGCAGTAACTGGCACTATTAAATCCAATGTCAAATCAAGAAAGATGATGTGTCCACGTCCAAATAAGCTCACATGTAGGCTTGGGCCATAGCCCTGAATATTCTGATTCAGCACTAAATCGAGCAACAATACTTTGCTTCTTACTCCTCCGAGGAAACAAGATTTCCTCCAACAAAGGGCACAGTAACTAGAAAGTGGATCTTCTATCTATAAGGGATCCAGCCCAATCAGAATCAAAGAAACCTTCTACACTGTAGTATGTCCATGATCTTTGTACCAAACATTACGACTTGGGGCCCTTTTTAGATATCTCAGTATATGAAGAAGAACAGCAGCCTCCCAATGTGTGGTTTGAGGAGATGACATAAACAGACTAACCACACTGACAGAGAAAGCAATATCAAGGACGGGTGACTGTGAGGTAGTTAAGCTTACCCACTAATTTTCTGTATCGTTCAAGATCTAAAATAACATCTCCATCATCTACAAAGAGTTTGACATTAGGAACCATAGCGGTTTCTGCAGGCTTGGCTCTAAGCAAACCAATTTCTTTAAGCAAATCAAGGACATACTTTCTTTGGGTGAGAAAGATGCCCTTCTCACTACTCATCACTTCAATACCCAAGAAGTACTTTAATGTACCCAAATCCTTAGTTTGAAACTGAGTTTGAAGGAAATCTTTGAGTTTTCCTATCCCAACCTCGTCACTCTCAGTAATAATGATGTCATCCACATATACTGCCGCTAGAAAGATACAGCCACCCTGAGAACATTGGAAGAAGACCAAGTCATCAAAATTGCTTCTTTAAAGTCCAAACTGTAAAACAGCTTGACTAAACCTTCCAAACCAAGCCCTTGGAGCTTGTTTAAGGCCATATAAAGATTTCTTCAATTTGCACACTTTACCACTCTCCGCCTAAGCAACAACCCAGGTGGTTGCTCCATATACACCTCTTCCTGTAAATTACCATGGAGAAAAGCATTCTTAACATCCATCTGATGCAAATGCCAATTGTGACTAGCAACAAGAGAGATAAACAACCGAACAGAAACAAGTTTAGCTACTAGAGAAAAAGTTTTAGAATAATCAATACCATAAACCTAAGCATAACCTTTAGCCCCCAGACGGGCTTTTAAACAAGTCACAGAACCATTAGGATTGACCTTCACAGTGTAAACCCATTTACAACCAATTGCCTATTTACCAACAGGTAGAGAAACCAAATCCCAAGTATGATTGTGTTCAAGAGCATGCATCTCATCCAACATAGCCGTACGCCACCCCTCATTTGAGACAAGGGCCTCAGTGACAGTGGTTGGAATAGTAAGAGAGTCAAGAGAAGCTAGAAAAGACTTAGCAGTGCTAGATAAACCAGCATAAGACACAAAGGAAGAAATAAGATAGGTACAACTAAGCTTACCTTTCTGAAGAGCAATCGAGAGATCAATGCTAAACTCAGAGGGAGCAGGATCCAAAGAGGAAGAAGGAGCTATAAAAGGCAATGAATCTGGAGGCTCTGGACCAACAGGACCAGTCACAACAATTGCTGATTCCTCCGAACATAGTGGTGAGCGAAGGAGGGAATAGGAAGGGGACGAGGCCAAGAAGACATAGAAATAGTAGAACCTGTAGAAGTTGAAAAAGAGACAGGAAAGTGATATATTAAGAAGTCATTGTCATCACTAGTAAGAGAAGGAGAAAGAGATGACTCTAAAGAGAAAGGAGTGATCTCAAAGAAGGCAACATCTGCAAAGACACAATAACGACGCAGATTAGGAGAATAACATCTATACCCTTTTTGACATCGAGAGTAGCCAAGAAAGATACACTTGAGAGAACGAGGATCCAACTTAGAGACTTGAGGACGGACATCTTGGACAAAACAAGTGTAACTAAAAATTTTAGGAGGAACAACAAATAAAGGCCGAGAGGGAAAGAGAAAAGAAAAAGGAATTTGACCATTAAGGATAGAAAAAAAGAGACGATTAATTAAGTAACAAGCTGTAGAGACAACATTAGCCCAAAAAGGTTTAGAAACTTTCATTTGAAACAAAAGCGCACAGGCAACTTCAAGAAAGTGTCTGTTCTTTCTTTCAGCCACCCCATTTTGTTGTGGGGGTGACAGCACAAGATGTCTCATGAATAATGCTATGGTCTGTCATAAATGACTTAAAAGAAGAAGAAAGATATTCTTTAGCATTATCACCTCTAAGAGTGCGGATAGTAACATTAAATTAGGTTTGAGCTTCAACACAAAAGGCACGAAATATAGTAAATAACTCAAAACGATTTCTCATAAAATAAAGCCATGTATACGAGAGTAATCATCAACAAAAGTAACAAAGTAACGAAAAACTAGACTTAGATTAAATGGCACAAGCCCCCAAATATCAGAATGAACAGGAGAACAAAAAGGGATTCAACCTGTTTATTGATTATAGGAGGATAATTTCCTTGATGGTGTTTGGCAAACTGACACGACTCACAATTCAAAACAAAAGAAGACTCTAAAAAGTAGAACACAATTTCTTCAAAATCTTCAAAGGTGGATGGCCAAGACGACAATGAAGCTGAAATGGAGAAATGGAAGTGGAACAAACAATCGATTGTGGCTCTTGACTCTTGAGCTGCAGACTCCAGAACATATAATCCATTAGATTCATGACCCCTACGAATCACCTTCTTTGTCCCAAGATCCTGAAACAAACAATATTTAGGAAAGAAATGAACAATACAATTCGTAGAATTTGTAATTTTGCTAACTGACAAAAGATTAAAAGGAAAGTGAGGTAAACATAAAAACAAAATTCAAAGGGAGAGAAGGCGAAGGATAAACAGTGCCACTTCCTATGACGGGAGTAGAAGAACCATTAGCAAGAGTGACACTAGGTAATAAAGAAGAGAACTGAAATGAAGAAAGAATACATGTGTTACCAGTCATGTGGTCTATTGCACCTGAATCAATGACCCAGTTGCAAGAGGAAGAAGTGAGATAAGCAGTGGGATTACCTGACTGAACAAGGGTAGCAATAGAAGAAGTGCCAATACCCTGTAAGGCCTGGAATCGATTATAAGCATCAAAGTCAATATTAGATAAGGTGATAGTTTTGAAACCCTGTAACAAAGGAGCAGAGATGGGTAAAGGTAAGAGACCCTCTTGGGTGACTGCATGAGCATAACGCTGGCCTTGATATTAGGTGGGTTTTCCATTCAACTTCCAACAATTTCTCTTAATATGACCTTCCTCACCACAAAAATAGCAAAAAAATGGTGTACCATCACGACCACCATCGCGTCCACCAGTACGCCTACTAGTTCTGCCTCGACCACTACGTCCACCACCTATACTAACCAAAGCAACTAAAGATTCAGGAGAAGGTTTAGAGGGCAGCTCACGATGACGCCGTAATAGACGACAATACACATCAGCAAGTGTCACATGATCATAAAGTCATAACTAGTTAGAATCTGGTCGTGGGCAACATTAAACTCGGGACGCAGGCTAGACAAAAAACTTACAACTGCTAACTGTTCCCGTTATAGGCGCATCTGTTTAACATCTTCAGAAATAGGATGAAGGACATTCAATTCTTCATAGGTCCGCCTTAAATTCAGTAAAGTATGCCTAGAGAGAATTCTCCTTCTGTGCCGGTCGGTGAAACTCTTGTGTCACTTCATAAATACGAAACAGGTTGGCTTTCACAGAATAAATAAACTCCATATACTCCCACAATTCTTTCACAATATTGCAATGAGAAACCACATACTTGACAAAGGTCTCAAGGGTCTTATTAATCATGCCAAACAACCGGTTATCCTCCCGCAACCACTTGTCTCTTGTAGCCTGGGACTTTGGAAGGTCATCTGTCAGATAATCCTCTTTCTCAATCCTTGTAAGAAACATCTTGATAGTTTTGCGCCACTCGGCATAGTGTTTGCCATCAAACTTGTCATCAATAATTCGAACAGAAGCAGAAATCACCTCAGGGATAACTATAAGCTTCATAGAAACCTCCAACTCATCAGAACTACTAGATCCGAAGTTGGAATGGTCGTCCCCCATCTCAAAAACCACAAACTCACTAAGAAATTGTCACCGTCATCTCCAAAACACCAAACGACAATAACCCAAAACAGCAAACCAAAGCAAAAGACAAGCAAGGGGCTGGACAACACAAAACCAGACCTGTTGAGCTTCGACCCAACCCACAGAAAGTGAAAACGTCACTAGGCTCGAATTCCCAAAAATTCCGTCAAAAACACCAACGGCCGCAAAAATCGCACTTTGGCCAGCCAAAACTCCAAGAAAATGGAAGAACTCCACCACCCAAAACTGCATCACCTGGGTCGCACCCCTTTGGCTGGCGTCGGCACCTCTGGTTGCTGGAAAAGCCCCCCACGGCTCTCCTAGCCGTGAATCAGCGCATCAGGCGCGAAGAAGACGCCCCAAACAGCCTTCAAAACCACAAAATTGTGCTTTACAGTGCACGAAAAAAAAAATTGGAGCTTGGGAATGGGTAGATCGGCTCTTTCTAAACCAGGAAAGTAGTTTTTTTTTTAATTTTGATTATTTTTTTTGCAGAGGAAGCTAGGATTAAGGTTTCTCTCTAATTAGCTCTAGATACCATGTTAGAGAAGATGATAAGAGAATTAAGAATGGGAATGACTAACACACTCCTCTTAGTCTCCCCGTCTCTATATTTATATGAAACGATAAAGAGAAGTACAAGGAAGATAGACCTAACTCAATAACACAAAATAATAATAAATAATAGTCTCACTCTTATTCTCTCTCTAACACAATACAACTTTGAGAAAAACAGGCAGAGATTCACTTGAAGGTACACAATGAGATAAGAAACATATTAAGTAGTTTTTAAATCATAAACAATTTAGACCTCAGACAATCTATATTACATACCATGATGAAACCTTTCCGAAGCGTAAGATAGTCAGCACGAACCATAGAACGCCCAAATTGTCGAAAAAAACATGTCTACAATTTGATTAAACTTAACATTAGATGGATTTACAATTATACTGAATAAGTGGTTCAAAATGAAACCTGGATTTGTGAAGTCAAGACATAAAAATATATGCTTGTTGACACAAAACTAGATGGTTGAAATGATATATGAATTAATTAACAAGCAAAGACTCATAAAAAGAAAGTTTGGCCTCAAAAATTGCACAGTTATAAGAGACTCATGCAATTAGTCCCCATGAATTATTAGCGTTTAGTAATTGGACAACCACAAATTGAATTCTCATAATGTTTACCACTTCAAAAAAATAATCATTAAAATTCTGATCTTATTTTACTTAACATTAAAATTCTCATTTGTTTTACTCAACATACTTGCATAATCAAGAGATGAATTTTGTAATTCTTTAGCCAACTTCATTGTCCATTGCAACGCACCCCTCTTGCATAATTTTTGTAGAAAAGAGAATTTATCAAAAGGTAAGAAGTATAGCCCAGTTAACCATGCAAAGATGGTAAATTCTTTTTAGCATATTTTGATTTCAAATATTCTTCATATCTGCCTTCTTTCATAAAATAAACTGAAAAAAAAAAGGTAGGCATGCAACAAACACAAACGAAATGAAACCAAATGGAAATGAGGAAACAAAATGGAGTTATGTAATTACCACCCAAATGAGGAAACTGTTTTGGACCAATGGATTTGATGTATGAAACTTGACAAAGGTTGATTGCCTTCGCATTGTCAACTCCCTTGTGATTTCTATTGCAACACAATAAATGGTCAATTCACTCCTGAAGATGGTTTCAATATGCATGACCACACATTTTTGTCAAGGACCAACTCCTCTAAAAGCTTAAGCTGTTAGATGGAGGTACATGAATGGTTTTACATATCTAACATACCCCCTCATGTAAGTGATATTTGGTCATAAAGGATCTAATACCATGTCAAGGACCAACTCTCTTAAAAGCTTAAGCTGTTAGGTGGAGGTACATGAATAGCTTTATATCTCAAAATTTCCATCCATCTTAAAACTCTGAACATTTCATTCTTGGGGGGATTTTTAAATTTTGGATGTTCAAAATGATTCATGTAAGAATAGAGAAAACGTGACTGAAGCTCCCCAAAATTCCAAAAATACTAAAGAAATTATCTTAAGTTCAAGGAAACTAAATCTGTACTCCTTGATGGCATTATGCATAAAATCCTTGCTGTTAAGGAAGCAATGTCATGATTACATTTTTTTTTTAATAATATAAGAACATATTATGAAAAAGAAGAGAATTGCTCAACAGGATCAGTAAAGTGAATCAGGAGAGAGAGAACAGAAAAAAGCATGGGATTGCTTCAGATTTGAGTTATATGTCAGATTATAGTACCAACAACCACTACATAAGTGAGAGAAGAGATGCATCATAGTATAAGAAAACTGATTGTGATACTGTGTATAGTCAATCATAGAAGTGGCAACAACATTTCAACAGATCAAACAGGACTACAGAATACAGATAGAAAATCACTTATGAACAAAGGCACAGTGAGAAATATTGAGCTCACCAGTTAATGAATCGTGTCGATCCATGTGAGCCTCATCCTCCCACACTCTCCAACTGTGAATCTGGTTTAGACTACTAGTGTTATAATGTCAAACAGAAATCCAAAATGATAACACCTGAATGTTTTACCGCTACATTGACATACAGTCACCAAAATACATAGAACTTAGAAATTTCTTAACAAGATTGTTTCATACTAAAAGACTTTTGTTCAATGCAACATAAATTCACATTTTGAAACACTGAACAGCACACATTGGACACTCATTGACACTAAAAGTCATATATAACTCCAGAACATATTTTTTTTATACAGATTATGCCCAAATTGTTTTCATATAATACTTAATGTTTCATATGCACAACCTCCATGCTTATACTTAGAATAGTATTTTTATATACTTTTTTCTTGTATTATATCCCAAAAAAAAAAGTAATGCATAACCTTATCTGTATATACTTTTCCATGACATGTGAGGTCCTATATTTCTCCCTAATTTTGCTCAGTTTAAACATGATGCATGATGATGCTTTAAAGGACATGATTGACACATGATTGACACTCTCTTTATATGGTTAAGCAACAAAATGGTAGTTTGACTGTTGAACCATTCCACAAAAGGAAGAGTTCCAATACGTTCCATAACATTGGTGGAACCCTCTATCAATAACCTTGTGCACGCTAAAGAATGTTCACCAGTTAAATAAGCAGTATAGAAACGAATTGAAAATGTGTATATGAATTCAGTTAGTATGATCTTGTGTTAGATAGTTGTTTTGTAGCAATTAATTTTTTTTGGTTCAATATGGTAAATTTATAAATTTTCAATCTCTTCAACTTAATATTATCATTAGTTAGCCAAAAGTAGTTCATCAAAAGCTTGGTAAGATCTATATGTAAGATGAGAAAGGCATATGGTAGTCCTTCACGGACAGCAGAAAGATAATACACATCATGTCAATTACCACATTTAGAATGACTGAAACTAGTCTATATCATTGCTCCAATATTGTCTAAGCATAGAAGAGAACAAGAAATTCAACATGGCAAGCCCAAGCACGTTGAAACAAAACATTAATATTTGCCTCATATTTTGCAATAATGATAATTGATAAATGTGCGGCAGTCAGGTCTCATCTACCTATAAAAAAAATATCTCACCTTCACAATTGCTAACAACATTGTTAGGCAACTGTAAGATATATGTGTTACCGCCATGACAAAAATGAATCGGTGCAGCTGTTCTAGACCTTCATATGAAACAAATGGCTCATAACCCTGAGCAACAGACAAATTACAAACTGACCTAAATTAATTTTCTAATAAGATAAATTAGAGCAGTAAAAGCTAATGATTGTAAAACTTAAAACATTTAGGTTATATTGGTCATGCCTTTTTGCAGGAGTTTCTATTTATGCCATTCAACAACCTCCTAAGTAAGCGAGGGTAAGTAGAACCCATCAATAATTTACGTTCTTGGGAGCCACTGTTTTCCATTTCTTCATCAATATCAGATCTAGTGCATGGAGCAAAAGCACTATTGTAGAACTTTGACGGAATGCAAATATTGGCTATCATGCTTGAGGTAGCTGTTAATAGAAGTGATATAAATCCAAGCAACATCAACTCTGAAGACAGAATTGCAAGATAATGAGAATTGATCAATAAACAAGAGAGAAATGTTACATATAATTAGCACAATGTAGAAAAGTCACAAAGCAGTAAGCACTAACAGATAAAAAAGAGTTCTTGTTTATATTTGAAAGGATTTCCAGTAGAAACTTAATGCATGGTACCTTCTTTCATTTTCTCCAAAGCTGCAAGCAAGGGTTTTCGATTAGTTTTCCGCAGCCACTGCATCCACAGAAAAACATAACCAAACATCAGAATTCATACCAAAGTTTTTCAGTTGGAGCCTGCTTGTGTATGGGATCAGACAGCATATATTTTCCCTTATGTGCTTCATAAGAACTTTCTAATGGAAAATGAAGCTTTTGGGCACTGTCAATAGGTTCTTTTACAATTTTCTGCTGAGGTCAAATGCTTTTGGAGGAAGCTGTTGTTGCTTTAAAAAGATTCTTAAGTAGCCATGTTACCATAAAGAAATGCCTAGTCACTATAACTGAAAAAAAGGGAAGGTTTGGTCACAAGTAAGACAAATAAAGACACCCCACAGTTGTAACAATTTCATCATTAAATGTGGTTACGACGTTTGAAGTCCAATTTTTATTGCTACTATCCTTTTAATGGTCATTATTCCTTTTCTTTCATCCCCACTCTCACTTGCCTTTTAGACAATGTAAACAGCTAATAATACCAACATTCTCTTCTGCATTCAAGCAACTCCTCACTCACATCACTTCTTGAATAAGATCCAAGCAAACAGCAAATGCTTTTCAACGGATGGTAAATATAATAGCTACACAATCAACAGCCTTGTCAAATAAGTACTTAAAATCTTAAATTGAACATATATAGAGCCTACAGAGACTAGGACAACACCCCCCCCCCCTCAAAGCAAAACAACTGAAAGAAAATATTTTCCTATTTGAAGTTACGCATAAAAAATATGATTAAGACAGAATCAAGCTTTCACCCAAAAAAAAAATTAAAAAAAAAGAAATCAATACATGCAGTTGCAATTGCATTATAAAGAGAAAGAGAGAGAGCGCTTCTTCGTAGGCCAATTGATGTAGATCCAGATAAATTTGTTTCAGAGATGCATTAAAATTCTCTTTTTCATTTTCTATTTATTTTCCTTTTTTACTTCTGCCCTTCCTCCACTCAATTTCATTAACAAGTCTGATAGCAGCTCTTAACCTTAAGTTTGCTAAATGCCTCATACATACATCAAGCTTCCAAGTTTTACCATGCAAACCTTAGCTACACTGCAGAGATTAACATCAAAATCCAACAAAGCTCACTTACATTACTTAAACGGTGAATGGAGCGCTCCACAAGCAAAGAGACAGCAACAAAGATGGTCAACACAGTGGCAACAGACCAAGTCGGAGTCAAGGCCAATGACCGTGTTTCTTGTACATTTTCTGCCATTGTGAAGTATCCAAATCAGGGGCCAAACCTTAAATATGACTATGCCTTCAAAAATCTCAGGCTAACTTCAATGGACTTAAAATTTGGGTCTCATTGAAGATCAACTTTTAAAATTATACAAACGGAAGTTGTACAGTGCATAATCATCAGTCGACCTATAACTTAGTACTTACTAGGATGATACTGAATCGGTGAATCCTATGAATAGAAATCCTAATGGTTGTGTCTTTCATCAACATATATTAGTAATGAGTAGTCCTGATTCCTAATTTACATACATAGATACAACAAAACGAGGGATGGGAAATAAGGCCCAAAAGGAAGCTCCTAGTATTTCCAATATCTTCACCAAATGCCCTCTCCAACACAAATGCTCTGGCACGGGTTTGAGAATAAAGAAAAAGAGCAATAGCACTTGCCAACAAAGAGAACTTTAGCAAAGCCCCCAAATGAACCTGGTGGTTTCTCACTGCATAAACCCCCCCCCCCCCCCCCCCGAAACAGCTTTTCCCAAATAAAAAAGATGTGGGGAAAGGGAATTGCTTGGCTTCTTTTCTCTTACTTTCTCCAAAGAAAAGAAGTTTTGTATGCACTTTTATCTTCTTTGGTGCCCTTGTTGACTCTTAGACCAAGCCCATTTTCAAATCAAGCTCACATATACACAGATGCATTAGGAGCTCTGAAAAGAAGCTCATTTCCGATTTCCTGCTTCAAAAGTTCAAAAGTGCGGAGCAGATTCCGACATTCTGAAAATCCGAGGAAAGGTCTCAGCTTTTTCCCAACATCCAACACTGCACCAGCACCCACTACCTTAAACACTGTCAGGAATCTAGGAAACTCAGAATGGAAGTTTTTTCACTATTACAAGTAGATCCCAGAAGAAACTTCAAGTTCAGAGCCTGTTCACCAAAACAACATTTATGATTCCCAGGCATTTCCACATAAACTGCAATGGGCAAAACGCGTCGTTTCCAGCAGCATTGCTAATGCCTTTTCTTTTTTCTTTGGTCTTCCTGCATTGCCATACTGAATACGCTGTCTTCTCTCTATTTCTTCCTTGGGCCGCGGATGCGTGCCAGCTCGCTGATACCAACCAATATTCAATAGACAAAACTTAACACAACTACTGCAAAAAACAAAAAATTGGAAACTAATATTCATGCAGCAATCACGTGTCTCCATATTATCTTTTTATCCTCATATGTTGACATTTGCACCAACAGATCAACTTTTGAAAGTTCTTCCTTTTTCAACGTTTGCAAAACTTTTTAAGAGTTTACTTTTGAACTCAAAAAATTGTTTAATTCGAAATAATTGTTTTTATTTTTATGTTAAATATAATTTTATAAATGTAAATAATTTTACTTAAATTTATTTTTAACTAAATTTAATTTTATAAAATTAAATTTATAAAATATAATCTCATTCCTAGTTATTCCCAATATCAACGAGTCTATGGTTCCTTTTTGTGTTACAATTATTTTTATTTAAATTATTTGTATTTTTTTACAATCGAAGACATTGTGTCAAAAGCTTAAATTCATTTTTGTTGCTAAAATTATATTTAATAAGTAATATGAAAATTCTACTTATAAACTCTCCTTATGAGTTGTCACATGTTGTCATTTTAAAATATATTACTCTGTCTTCTCCTTAATTTTTGTACACCAAAAATTAAAAAACTTAATTTGTTATTTTTTTTATTTGTTGGATTAATTATCTTCACGGTTAGCTAATGGTTATAGTCTTATAGACGTCAAGTAAGTGATAAGTTCTGCTCCTTTTGGTAATGTTGGAGTGTTAGGTTGGGTTCAAAAGTGTGTTATTGGCATTCCAATATGTCTATTCACATTATCTACCACAGAGGAAGAGTAACAAATACACAAGTCATATTAAAATGTGAATAGGCATATTGGAGTGCCAATAATCTCACCCTTAAACCAAATCTCGACCCCATTCCGTGTATATATTCAAGAGGAAATTACTCTATTATTTATTTATTTATTTATTTTTTGCAAAAATCTTTCTATTTTTAAAACTTATAGAGACTTTTTTTTCAAAGAAAATATGTATAGTATATTTTTAAAATATAATAAATATCTGCATAAATATTTAAAAAAATATGTATAAATTTTTAAAAATACTTAAATAATATATGTAAATTAAAAAAAAAGATTTATCAAAAACAGATAAATAAACAAGAGGTTAAACTTTATATTCAAACGGTGCCACATATCACATGCCATTTGAACCAAAATTTCACATTTCTAATCTATGTTTTGAGAGATTAATTGTTTATACAATTGGCTTCAAAGTTTTATAACAATTGAGTATTGAATATTTTAATATTTGAACGTCCCAATCAATCTTACGTTAGATTAAATTTAGAAAAATGTATAAATAAATAAAGATTAACTTTTAAATCATCAAAAGCGTTAGCCGTATTTTATCAAAAAGATAGAATTTGAGTACTTATCAAAAAAAAAAAAAAAAAGATAGAACTTGAGTCGTGCTTGGCACAGCAAAGCCAACAAATAAGTTGCCGGCGGTGCCGGTTTATTGGTTTTAGCATAATAATTTTACACTAATCTATGCCTCGGAATCACTCCTCGCTTGTCTCCATAAGATAATATGAAGTTGTGTTATTATTTATTGAGTATAATTTTAATTTATTATTAATATAAATAATTTTATATTATTATTTAATTATGAATTATAAATTATTAAAAAAATTAATTAAAATAATAATTATTTAAAAAATTAAATATTAAAAAATATAATTAAATGATTATATGAAAAAAATTTATAATAATAATAGATCAAAATTGAATACTTATTTATTATTATTTTCATTTCAATTTTTCTGTTAAAAAAGAAGTTACTAACTCATGAAGAAGACTAACAAAAAAGGATCGTCATGCTTAGGTGCTTTTCTCGATTGAATTTGGAAAAGGAGGTGGGCTTTTAAAGTTTAAACTATAAATTGTTAATAGGCAAGAAAATTCAGTTTCTTAGTTATATGATAAGTCTTGATTTTTAACATATTCTTTTACATATTGGACTTTAATGAATTAAAGAATGCTATGTGGGAAAGTTATAACTCATGAAAAAGAGAAATTTTTACATGTTTTTAAAGTGTCATTAATATTATATTTTATTTAATTATATTTTAATATTTTAATATTAAATAATTAAAAATTAATTATAAAAAAATACACATTTAAAATAAAAACAATTAATGTAACATTAATAAATATATTTTTAATTATTTAATATTAAAATATAATTAAATAAAAACATAATTTTAATAATACTTTAAAAACATATAATAATTCCTTCGAGAAAAAGTTGGCCATTTAAGCTGACCAAGTACATGCTTCCAAGAGGCACGAATGATGGATTTCGAGATTCGTCAAAGCTAAAGACTAAAATACACCAGCAACTAGAAATCTAATGCAGTCCATCTGTGACTCTGGTCATGGCCAGGCTGTTTAAATCTTGGACCAAGTACTTTTCCAAGTGTTTTCCTCAATTATTGGACCCCTCTCTAATCTTACCTGCAGCTGCATTCTTATTCATTAATTAATGCCACAAATCACATCAGTGCTTCTACCTAATGAAATTCTGCGACATCAGGCCCATAAGGAACATGGCATGTATAAGCATCATTTAACAAGCCGGGACACTATTTATTTGGCACAAAGACATCATTTTTGGTAGCTCAAAGGTCAAGGCTACATGAGGCTTCGAGATCCTGTGACTCAGCATTGACCCAACCGACACACATAGTAAGAGGACCGGGTGGCAGTTTTTACTATCAATTTAATTTTAATTTATTATTAATATTTTTTTTCATACAGTTATTTAATTACACATCTCTAAATTATTAAAAAAATTTATCATTTTAATTCAATTTTTATAATAATTTAACAAAATATAATTAAAATATTCACGTTAAATCAAAATTAAACTCAGCTATGCTAACACAAGTTTCGTCCTGTTTATTTCCTTTACTTTAAATATTCATATATGAACATCAGGGAAAATCAACCGCCGGAAAGTTCTAAAACAGACTCCATGAATTTAGATGGTGCTTAGTCATAAACTACTACTTCTGAGTTCAAATATATATATTTTTGACAGTTAAATTAAAGAATTTAATTTTAATTTGTTGTTAGTGTAAAAACTAATCATGTATTATTAAATTATTAAAAAAATTATTAAAATAATAATTATTTAAAAAAGTTAAATATTTTTAATAATATAATAATATATAATTAAATGATAATATAAAAAAATAAATACTACCAAGGCAGTCACAATAAATTGACCGAATTCACTTTGTCAGAATGAGATGGAAGGCTACGTGACAGGGTTCAAGTTTTAATTACATATATGTCATTATGAATAATTAATATTTATTTAAACAAATTAAAAGAGATAAATGATATCAATTAACATAGGCAGAGGAATAACGTCTTCCGACTGGACGGAAAGCTTCCGTTAAATGATATCAAATAGCTTCGGATTTGACAGTCTTCGAACTATCTTTCCTTGCAGAATGGATTGCACAATATCTGCTTCCAAGCAATTTGAATCACACTCATCTCCCTCTTAAAATGTGGAGCACGTGTTCTTTCATGGCTATTTGCAGCCATGGCTCCAACCCACTTGCTACCTAAATATGTCAATCAAAGACTTACTCCTCTCCAAGATCGCCAAGAACTTACGTTATATTAATCTGTTTGAATTTGAAATCTGAGCTTTGCTGCGCCAGCAATGACAATAACTTCTCCGCTTGATTATCTGAAACTGATAATTGGTTGCCAAACATGTTAAAGAAAGGAGAGTTGACGACATACGACATCAACAAGCAAGGAGAGACTTGTTTCCAGGTAATCCAATAATATAGAAATGGGTGCAGAAAGCTGCTGTCAATTGCGGACACGTTCTTTTTGTGAAGATTGTATATGGCAGATCAAACATGTATGGTGATTTTGAGTTGTTGGGGATAGCAACGTGCATCTGGCATAGATTTGACGAAAGAAGGAGAAGAATAAAAGAGAGAAAAACAAGCTGAAGAGAAAACTATGTGTGATGTGTAAATTCCACCTCAAATGCCAAATAGATCGGGCTTCAAATTTCAGGCAAAATTTCGGGACTAATAGCTTTTTTGTAAAAAAAATTTATACTTATAATAAATTAAAATTAAATCTTAAATTAAATATATCCGCTTAGTGATAAAACCAATTAATCCTAACTTCTCATAAGTCAAAACCCATGATACATGGATTGCAAACTAACCAATATGAAAAATATTACATATCTCCACTAGCTCGTCTACGACTAAGATAAGTACATTTGCAATTAAATAAAATAAAATTTCCACCATAGTGCAAACTAATATCACTAAAACTAAAGGCCCAACAACCCAAAATTCTGCTTGTATTATTAGGTTAAAATATGTGTGCATTCACGTACCTGAGGATGAACCCACACCTGTTTCAACCAGATAACTGGAGGAATTTTGTGGCATTTGTGAAGAGGATGAAAGAAGGGAAAGGTGCCCACAAGTGTCGGGAGCAGGTGGAGAGGGAAGCCGAGCATTTTGTGCATGTTACCCGGCCTCTGGTGCAAGAGGCTGCTGTTGCGCTTATGCACTAGGAATTGTTGGACTTGCTTCTATTGTGTTTATACCTTGTAGCGCTTAGAAACAAGCCGCAAGTAGGCCATGAAACCCGCACTAGGAATTGTGGGACTTGCTTCTATTGTGTTTATACCTTGTAGGGGATTAGAAACAAGCCCCAAGTAGGCCATGAAAGTTTTAGGGAACCAGCAGCCTAGATTTGTGGCTATGAAATATGTATAATTTTGTATTGTATATTGGTGTATTCTACAGCATCCTGTTACGTATATGCACCTAAAACTTCTATTTGTTACCCTTCATAATACATGATACATAATCAAAAAAGATGTTATGGTAATGTTCTATAGATAATACTTCACTTGCACAGAAAGTTACTTATTTCTACATCATAAAATTTATTTGTGAATTTATGTAGTATCATATTAAGATTGTTCTTCATAAATCTACAATTAATTCAACTCTACATGGTGCGTGTGTGTGTGTAAGAGTACACATTATGGCTTCATGAATTGTTGTGATATTAAAAAATGTTTTAAGTAAAATCTAATGTTTTGCTTGATTCATTTCATTTTTTTTTTTTTGGTTGGTCTTTTAATAAAAGGAGGTTTACGTGAGAAGGGAGAGGGTAAGATAACATGAAAGCAATAAATTCACTTCCACAATTTGGGTGAAGATCAAGTGTTGTGACCAAAAGAAAAAAACAACATAAAAGATACGAGACGCAAAGCCTAAAATTAATGTTTCTTTTGTGAATTTATTATGTTCAATTTACTTTTTTTCTTTTTGATAGGATTTGGTTTTTATGTATATTAAAATTGTTCTTCACAAATCTACAGTTAATTTAAACTTTACATACTATTTGTTTGGGAATACGATTTGGTTTTCTAGTTACTGTTTCTTGTCTTGGGTTTTTTTTTTTTTTAATAAAGGTTAATGTTAGTGTTTAGGGTTTGGGTTAGGTTTAATGTTGATGGTTTTCAAATTTAGGGTTTACAATTTAGGATTTAGCGTGAAAGTTAGGGCACGTTGGTATGATAGAAAGGAAAAAAAATAGAAATGGAAATGAAATATTTCATGTTCCTGTTCTCATGTTTAGGTTGAAAAATAAAAAATAAAATACTTCATTTTTTTGGGAATCCCTATTCCCTTCATTTAAAGGAATAGCAATCCATAATAAAATATAAGAAATAATTATTTTCATCGTTGTGCTAGGGTTCCTTCAATTCTCTCTATGGCTTTATCATCAATGCCAACGCCACTTTTCTAGCCACTGTACTCCTTCGACTACTACCCATTCTTCAGCACTCTCTAGCTTTCAATATAATAGTTTGCATAAATAATATATTTTAAAAATAATATTTTTATTTTATAGAATGAATATAATAGGCAATGTTAATTTTTTTTTCTCTTGCATTCTTTGATTAATTATAATATATCAAACATTAGAATGGAATGATATCATTCCTAACCAAACTAGACACACCATTGGAATGAACATTCTCTTTTATTCGATTCACCACTCTTATTCCCATTTCATTCTTTTTATTTCCATCATACCAAGTGCCTTTAAGGTTTAGGGGTAGGGTTTGGAAGCTAAGAGTTAGGGTAATACTTTATGATTTATAACTTTGTGTTTAGAGTTTGGGATTAAGGTTTAGGGTTTAGGTAATGTTTAAGGTTTAGGAATAGGGTCTAGGGTTAGAGTTTAGAAATCAGGTCTAGGTTTAGGTTTTAAGGGTTAGGGTTTAAGGTTAAGGTTAGGATTAGGGTTTACGATTTTAAGGTTTAGCATTAGTGTTGGGGTTTAGGTTAAAAGTTATGGATTTAGGGTTTAGAAATATGTTTAAGGTTATGGTTATGGTTAGGTTTTAGGGTTTACGGTTAGTTGTTTTGGTCTAGGTGGTTTAAGGTTTAGGTTAGAGTTTTGGTTTAGTGTTAGTGTTTAAGGTTATGGGTTTAAGGTTTAGGATTCAGGGTTCCTAAGTTAAAGGTTTTAAGTTCAGGGTTCAATGATCATGGCTCAGGTTTTAAGGTTTATGGTTCAAGGTTCAGAGGTTTAGGATTTAGGGGTTTAGGGTTTAGGGTTTAGGAATCTGGTTTACGTAATCATAAAAGATGTTATGGTAATTTCTATGAATAATACTTCACTTATACAAAATGTTAAGTATTTCTACATCATTAAATTTAGTTTTGAATTTATATAGTGTTAGCATTTAAGGTTATATGGGTTTAGCATCTAGGGTTCAAGGCTTCAAGTTAAAGGTTTAGGGTTCAAGGCTTCAAGTTAAAAATAGTATTTTTATTTTATAGACTGAATGTGAGGAAAGCTTTTAGAAGCTTAAGGCTATGTTAACTTCCGATCCGGTGTTAGCTTTACCTTCAAGAAATGAGGGTTATGCTATCTTTTGTGATGCTTCTAGGATTGGTCTAGGATGCATATTGATGCAACATGGTAAGGTCATTACTTATGCTTCTAAACAGTTGAATAAGTATAAACAGAAACTATCTCACCCATGACTTAGAGATGGCGGTAGTGGTATTTGCTTTAAAAATCAAGAGACATTACCTTTATAGTGTTACCTGTGAGAGTTTCACCAATCATAAAAGTCTTAAGCACACATTTTAACAGAAGGACTTGAAACCTTTATCAAATGAGGTGGGTAGAGTTATTTAAAAACTATGATTGCACTATATCATACCATCAAGGCAAAACAAATGTGGTAACAAATGCTCTAAGCCAAAAATCTATGCAATTCAATCTAGATTTCTCAATCTCTTTCTAGGATTCCCTCTCTTACCCTCTTAAGAATTCTCAGTATCTCTCTCTCTCTCTCTAATTCTCTCTCTAGATTCCCCTTCCTATCTCTCTTTCTCCCTCTAGAATTCTCTCAGTTTCTCTCGCACTAGAATTCTTTCATTTTCTTTCCCTATAATTATTTCATTTTTCTCTCGCTATAATTTCCTGTCTCTCTGCAACTCCTTCTATATTTCTCTCTCTAGAATTCAAATCTCTCCATTTCTCTATCAAGAATTAAATTTCATCCTTTTTCTTTATCCATGATCCATTTCCCTTGCATTCTCTCTCTAAAATCTAACTCCCTCGCTTTCTCTCTCTGGAATCCATTTCCCTCACTTTTTCTCTCTAGAATATATTTCCCTCCGATTCTCTCTCTAGAATCCATTTCTCTCCGATTCTCTCTCTATAATCCATTTCCCTCCTATTCTTTCTTTAGAATCCATTTCCCTCTATTCCTCTCTCTAGAATCTAATTCTCTCCGTTTCTCTCTCTAGAAACCAATTCCATCACTTTCTCTCTCTAGAATCCAATTCCCTCACTTTCTTTCTGTAGAATCCATTTCCTTCACTTTCTCTCTCTATAATCCATTTCCCTCGATTCTCTCCCTGGAATCCATTTCCCTCGCTTTCTTTCTCTAGAATCCAATTCCCTCTATTTCTCTCTCTAGAATCTATTTCCCTCCCTTTTTCTCTCTAGAAACCAATTCCCTCACTTTCTCTCTCCAGAATCCATTTCTCTCTCAAATTCATTTCCCTCATTTTCTCTCTCTAGAATCCAATTCCCTCGCTTTGGCTCTCTAGAATCCATTTCCCTTACTTTCTCTCTCTAGAATCCTTTTCCTTCCATTTTCTTCCCAGAATTCAATTCCCTCCCTTTCTCTCTCTAAAATTCATTTCCCTTGCTTTCTCTCTCTAGAATCCACTTCCCTCCGATTCTCTTCTAGAATCCATTTCTCTCCCATTCTCTCTCTGGAATCCATTTCTCTCCTACTCTCTTTCTAGAATCTATTTCTCTCCAATTCTCTCATTATAATCCATTTCTCTCCCATTCTCTCTCTAGAATCCATTTCCCTCGCTTTCCCTGTCTAGAATCCATTTCCCTCGCTTTCTCTGTCTAGAATTCAATTCTCTTCGTTTCTCTGTCTAGAATCCATTTCCCTCCGTTTCTCCCTCTAGAATCCAATTCCCTCACTTTCTCTCTCTAAAATCCAATTCCCTCATTTTCTCTCTCTAGACTCCAATTCCCTCACTTCTCTCTAGAATCCAATTCCCTCACTTTCTCTCTCTAAAATCCATTTCTCTCCATTTTCTTCCTAGAATTCAATTCTTTCCCTTTCTCTCTCTAGAATATATTTCTCTCTAATTTTCTCTCTGGAATCTATTTCCCTCCCTTTCTCTCTCTAAAATTCAATTCCCTTACTTTCTCTCTCTAGAATCCATTTCCCTCACTTTATCTCTCTAGAATCCATTTCTCTCCAATTCTCTCTATGGAATCCTTTTCCCTTACTTTCTCTCTCTAGAATCTAATTCCATCCTTTCTCTCTCTAGAATCTAATCCATCCCTTTCTCTCTCTAGAATCAATTCCATCCCTTTCTCTCTCTAGAATCCATTTCTCTCCGATTCTATCTATAATCCATTTTGCTCACTTTCTCTCTCTAGAATCTAATTCCCTCCCTTTCTCTCTCTAGAATCCATTTCTCTCCGATTCTCTCTATAATCCATTTTGCTCACTTTCTCTCTCTATAATCCAATTCTTTCTCTCTCTAGAATCCCTTTCCCTCACTTTCTCTCTCTAGTATCCAATTCTCTCCGTTTCTCTCTCTAGAAACCAATTCCATCACTTTCTCTCCCTAGAATCCTATTCCCTCACTTTCTCTCTCTATAATCCAATTCCCTCCCATTCTCTCTCTATAATCCATTTCTCTCCCATTCTCTCTCTGAATCCATTTCCCTCACTTTCTCTCTCTAAATCCAATTATCTTCATTTCTTTCTCTAAAATCCAATTCTTCTTTTCTCTCTCTTAAAATCCAATTCCCTCACTTTCTCTCTCTAAAATTCAATTCCCTCACTTTCTCTCTCTAGAATCCAATTCTCTTCGTTTCCCTCTCGAGAAACCAATTCCCTTGCTTTTTATCTCTAGAATCCATTTCCCTCTATTTCTTTCTCTAAAATCCATTTCTCTCCCATTCTCTCTCTAAAACAATAGAACTTAAAGAGAAAGAGAAAAGAAAAATAATAATAATAATAATAAATACTTAATAAATTAATTCATACAATTTCTAATTCATTTATAATTTGATCCTTATAATTCATCTCAAAACTCTTCAATACCACATAAGATCCACATAAAATTCTATTTGACAGCTAGACACAAAATTAACGACGTTATAACTCTAAATAACAGTAAAAACTAATTTGATAACAGTAAAAAATTGAAAAGATTCAAAAGCTAAAAAATAAAGTATAAAAACTAAATTACAAATGAACAAAAACTAAGAACTAATTATTTATTTTAACTTATTTATTATCTCCACTACCAGTATATTCCCTCTATTCAAAGCTTGTTGATTCTCAACATTGCATCTCAATTTCAAGGGCATGAAGCTTCATTCATATGACCAAAACAGAATTCCCGAGAGCAAAACTGAAGCATTTGAAATGTGTATTTGTGAGGCAGATGAAGCCCCAACACGAAACTGCCTTGGAAGGAAGATATGTGAAGGAAGCATATATCATCAAGGCTTTTTAAGGGATAAAAATAAAACCAGCTTATAATTTACATGGAATTTCACAAACGTTCTGCCTGCAACCAAAACTCATGCCTCGCTTGTCGCTACCTGCTCAGCATTTAAGCTTTAAGCAGAAAGAAGCTGTTGAGATGGAACCCTAGAGGCTGGATCCTGCTCAGATGTGTCACTATCAGGGGTCAGAATATCTTCGTGTGCATTATCCCCAGTATTTGGAAGTTGGTCAGTAGTTTCTCCCTTCAACTCATTCTCGCTATATAAATCCCTTTGAACAGGTACACTTCTTTGCTGCTGGGATGAAAGAACATTTGCAATAGCTTTAATAGCTGCAGATGCCTGACTATCGTCAACTGCATCATCAACTTCTACCCCATTAACATCAGGTTCCTCGGACAAGTCATCCTGCCGTGGAGGGGGAACAAAAAAGGGAATTCTACCCCTCTGCCAGTCATGAAGAACCATCTTTGCTGCAGTCATCAGGTCAGGCTCACCACCCTGGAAACAGCCATTATAACAGTCACACTAAAGTCTGTCTTCACAGTTCCCAAAGAAAGAAAAAACTTAGGATAAAGAGATGAAGTGGGTGTTGCTTTGGTTCATAGTTAGTCAGGACTTGGGATAGTCATTCTATACATAGAATAATTTATTCACAGAAAGCATACTAATCTATCCCTGGCCAAATTGAGGAAAACTAGAACACATTAATAGAGCTGACAATTAACCTTAACAACAATGCTATGATGAAGAACTTTCAGGTAATCAGGTATCAAACTAAGAATCTAGATCACGTAGTCAACTTTAGAAAAAGACCTTCAGAAGTTTGCCAGTTGATTTGCAAAGCTTAACAAGGAAGTCATTTTCGTCATCCCTGACAACAAGAAAAAAGATATAGTTAAGAACCAACAGTCCTGCACGTAGGCTATAATAAGCCATACGGATAAGCAAATCAAGGTGAATTATTATAAACTGCGTGTAATAGTCACACGAACAATGATCTTGTCATCACCACCTTATTGTGCATAATATGTCTCTAAAGCCTAAAACTATGGGACAAACAAAACAATCTTAACAGTTGTCTTCACAGAAAATATGTCAACATTTTATGAAGAAGCTTTAGATCAATTAAAAAACCAAAAAGTTGTTGCCTGATATAATGCCTGCAGCTTTAATCCACTTTTATTAATTTCAAGAGTCTAAAATTTTCACAAGGGTTGATGGCATGTCATGATAATGTTGTTCTATATAGCATAGATCTTCTTGTAAGTGCCAAATACTGATTGGTAAACGTAGTTTGTTTTCAGTAAGCACAAGCACACACAAAAGAGGGACACACTTCACAAGATCCATGTTGTCACCATTAAGATCAGGAGACAAAGAACCATACCACTCTTTTATTCTATATGCTCTTTCCAAGTGCTCCTTCTTCACACGTTTCAAAACTTCACCTATATGTTCTGTAGCATCTTGCAAGTTTGTCACACGTACCTGGAAATAAATCTCCAAGTGTTTAGCCTGACTGTAATAGCATATATGCCAACCAAGGATTTAAATTGCGGCCGCAACAGGCCTGCAACAGGCCCGCAACATCTTGGTTGCAGTTGGAAGCACCGTGATTGCGGCCTGCATCGGGCCGCATCAGTCCGCAGCAGCCTGCGAAGGCCGCAACGCGACCGTGACTGCAACGCGACCGCAATCGCAATTTAAAACCCTGATGCCAACTAATATGCAAAACAAAATGCCACATGAACTTCCACTACCATAGAGCAAGCACAAAAGTAGATTAACCACTGGGCAAGCAAAACAACAAGACATTTGAAAAGATGCAGATAAGACAACCTTTTTCCCCTCTAAGAAAAGACTGGTTGCATATACATGGGCATGAGTCCTGACAATCACAATATATAACATAACCCAAAAAAGTCTATAATTGTTCAGGAGACTACCAGGTTGATAGGTTACTTAACACTATATACCAGCATTCTTTATTTACATATCAGTAATAGATCATCACCATTCTGACAAATCAACATAAAGGGGAAGCAATATTGACCGCAATCATAGTTTGTGGGCATGACTCCTATAAATAATACCACTCGTGTGTCTGTGCCTGGGTTAAAAAGATCATAACACCCAAAAGAAGCAATATACCTGAGAATAGCTCTTTCTGGGCCTGAGTCCTAAAAATAAAAAAATAATAATAATATACCACAACCCAGCAAAAAAATTATGATTGCTCAGAAGACTACTAGGTTGATAGGTTTAATCATATCACCAAATAGTAGCATACCTTTATTTGCATATCAATAATCAATAATCTCAGTTCTGACAAATTAACTTAAAGAGGAAACAATATTGATCACAGTTAGTTATCCCACTAGTGTCAGTGCCAGAGTTAAAGACATCATAACACCCAAGATGAAATGTGCTAGTCACTCAGATTTACATTAACTGAGAATAGCTCTTTCTTTATCATAAATTTTGGACTCCCAAATCAAGTTACTGAAGTCATAACTTCACCCTCCAATCTTGCTATTGAAGAGGGGGGGGGATACGGTGCCACTCGGCCCAAACCCAGACGCAAAAAGAAGGAAAGGTAAGTAAACAAGAGATGGTAAAAAGAAAAGCACTATTAACAAATAAACATTCAAAAAAACAGTTTGATCAAAATATTCTTTATTAAAAGCACATGACAACCCAAAGTAGAGAAAACAGAAGGAAACCTACCACACCCTTCAGCACAACATCTGTTTCAGAGTCATTGTTGTGGTAGACAACACCAGGACAATCAATCAGAAAGATCCTCTTTGTAAGAGTTATATACTGCCAGACTTTTGTTTCCCCTGGAATTGGAGCAACCTTGCAGACCTTTGTCACAATAAGTGGAGATATATGTCAATTAAAATGTTAAAATGCTTATTTCACAGAACAAATTTTAAAACTTTAAACCGAGAGAAAATTTGGGAAAATCTGTGTGCTTACTATTATGCTTTCATTATTTTTCACACAAATTCATTAACACAAGCAGAATATCAGAAGCAGTAAAGAAAAAAGAATTATTACATTCTTTGTACGTAATGTATTGATCACTGATGACTTCCCAACATTTGGATATCCAACAAATCCAACAGATATTGCTTGCTTGTCACTTTTCAATCGAGCAAATTGCCTCAGAATGGACAGAAGTGAACCCTAAGCACAACAATGACCAATAAGAAAATAGCTAATAACTGCAAATACAGAATAGTTAAAGGAGAGGAAAAAAAGATGCATGATCACCAATGCTCTAAAACTAAAACCATTCAAATTTATCTACAGCAAAATAAGTACAAACATGCCAGTATGTCAAATACGTTTTTGCATCCAAAGTTAAGTGCTTAAATGGGGATTTGGTTAATCAATAGTCAAATATTCATTCTTCAAAATTTTTGGGTAAAAACCATATTGCTTTGCCCTAAGAAAACCATTTAGACATCTTCATACTTATCCTCTCTTTCCAATATATAATAATATCTCACAATAGGCGGTGCCTTAATCAAATTTTTATCTCTTTTTCTATAAAACTTCCTCACCTTTTATCATTTTTTTTATAAAGGAAGAATTTCATTACGATGAAGAGAAGAAAATTATAGGGAATTTGGGTGATAAGGGAATCTTCCATCACAAAAAAAGGGGTAAATAAAACAGCAAAGAAAAGAGAAAACATCAGTAGAAAAGCCGTCCAATCCCTCTGCCTATTTGTTGGGGAAACTCACTTAAAGAGACCATGTGCTTTACACCAAAATAGATGCCAAAAGCTTAATCTTATCCCAAATCAGCTGCTCAGCCAAAGAAACCTCCTTGAAAAATTTACAAAGAAAAAGCCAGTTCCTAACTTGAGACCTTTTGACTCAATTGAAGCAAAGCAAACAACGGTCAGCCCGCCAGAGGGCAGAAAATTATTTTATAACGTTAAAATCATCTTATCTTATTACTGTGTGGCCATAGGAGGAAGAAAAAAAAATAGGGTCAACATATTACTTATATAATAAAAATAGTGGTATAAGAATGAAAGATACTTATCACCAATTTAGCCAATTAGAACAAAGAGATGAAAAAAAAAAAGAAGTTTATGACTTAAGGGGTGTACTGTGTACATAAATCAACTTTTTCCTTTCATGCCTCTATGCTGCTACTTCTCCAACCTCAGTGATCTTATTTTTCATAAACACATATTACAGAAAATTGGCAGATAAATTAAAGAAATTCAATAAAGATTAAGTGAAGTATATCAGATTTACCTTTCCAAAGGACTTGTTAATGCTTGCATGGAATGCTAGAGTTGGATACTCTTTTGACAAAACTCTAAGCCATCCTTTTGTTGCCCAAGCAGGAACTAGATCACACTGAAAATAAAATGGGGATTTAAAAATTCTTTTATTACATAATAGCAACTTAGGCTATTTAGCAACATTTTAGAACAATACCAAACACAAAAATTCCACAATGGATTGAAACTAACCTTGTTCAATAAAAGCACCATGTGTTTGTGCTTGCAATTTTCCTTCAAATGCTTCTCTAAATGGTAACATCTTGTGCCTTTCGGGTCCCTTGCATCTAGAACCTGCATTAGGATACATAAAATATTCAAACTTCATAAGGGAGAAGAGGAATGTGTAGGAGAGCAGAGCTGCAGGGACCATGGAAGTCAAAAATCTGACCTACCATCGATTTTTCAGCTTAAACAAGCACAAAAGAAACCATGTAAAGAAAAATGCTTAAAAAGAGAGGAAAACATTAAAAACTTGTAAGCTCTGAAGATTTTATACTTTTCCCTTTATATTACCATGA